>BQNB010095300.1:0-25904 GCA_026074375.1 Tanacetum coccineum
AAATTATTTTATTTTTTCTTTTCCCGGGCGACATGTCGCCCGGGATAGTGATGAAATAATTTTTAGTTTCTTTTTTCCCGGGCGACATGTCGCCCGGGAAAACGCTATTTTAATTAAATAAGCAATCATCAATACTAATCATTATTTTATAACACCACTTTCCCGGGCGACATGTCGCCCGGGATACGTATCCACCGTGGCACATAATAGTTTGACTGAAAACGTGTGGGTCCCACCAAGTCGCTCGGGAAAGAATCCTTGGCGAGCTTTCCCCTTCAAATTATCCCGGGCGACATGTCGCCCGGGATAAGTATTCCCAGCGACATGTCGCCCGGGAAGGCGTGGAAATGTCGCTGGGGATAGTGGTAAATGTTGTAGTGGAATGAGATACACATACATTGACGAAAAATCGCAGCGTGCACATACGTTCATGAAAGGGTGTTTATATGTTTTAAGGAATTTGATAAGAAAGTGAAGTGTGCACGTATGTTTTTAGAAGAGTGCACTCATGTATACAATTTATGTTTTTGTTTGTCATAAATTTAGAGGTTAGATGTCTATATTTATGTTTGGGTTATAAATTTTAAAAATTAAATAGTCTACACCAAAAACGTATGTGCAACTATCATTTGAAACATAACAAATTTGATGTCTAAACAATTGTAGGCAAAAAAATATGTAAAATTACAAATAAAAAAACACATGTGTATGCAGAAATAAGAAAAAAGTAAAATAAAATTTTATTTTTTTAATTCCAAAAATTAAGGGGTTTAAAAAACGTTTTTCATATTAAAACATTCAAAAAAAAGTCAAAATGTGTTTTTCATATATATATATATATATATATATATATATATATATATATATATATATATGACTTTATGTTCAGCATCATTTTAAGTGCGAGAACTGCGAGAACCTCTTTTAAAATAAAAAAAATACATGCACGATGTCAATAATCGTAAGAATCCACCCATGTTCTTCTATATCATCATCAACTCTTCCTCTTCTTTCACAAAAACCTTACATTCGACCTAAATACTGCCATTGCATGTCTTATAAGAACATACATGCACCATTTCAAAGAAAAAAATTTGTATATTCCAATTTCTCATCAATTTCTTTAAAATAAATATGTTTTTTCTAAAACATATTTTTTCTTTTAAAACATATGTGCAAAAATACAATTATTGAAGACATACATGTATGTTTTTGAGAGTTCTCGCAGTTCTCGCACTTAAAATGGTGCTGAAATAAAGTCTCATTGTATATATATATATATATATATAGTTAGGATCAAATAAGAAGAAAGATTAAAATGAGAATGATGAGAAGAAACCACAACTACATATTTCAGATGCACCTACAAAATTGGATGCATCTCCCCCTAAAATTCTCCCTCCTATTTAAAATGTGTGGCCAAAAATCATTCTTATTCTTCTTATTATAGTTTTTCTTCTCACCGGATCCCTACTCTCTCTCTCTCACTATATATATATATATATATATATATATAGAGAGAGAGTAGGGATCCAGTGAGAAGTAAATTAAAATAAAAAGTGGTGAGAAGTGACTAAAATCATACATTTGAGATGCAACGACTTTTATTAAATGCATTTCTATTCATCTAGGTGCACCATTTTGAGTTTTGAAAGTTAACTTGATGTGTAGATAGTGCAAATTGATTTTCATGATTTTGGCACATGTAGAGGACCAAAAAATAAGAGAAATCATGAAATGCATCTAATATACGAATATGCATCTAATTAAAAGCTAGAAAACACATTATGATGCATTATAATGTCTCAAAGATTATAGATATGCATCTAATTTAAGTCGGTGCATCTCGGATATGCGGTTATAGTTACTTCTTATCCTTCTTATTTTTTATTTTATAGAAAAATTCTCATTTGAACTAACTATATATATATATATATTAATTTATTATATATAGTTATAGTTATATATTGATATATATATATAGATATTGAGATTGATATAGGGTGCTCGTTATTGTCGAACCATTTGCTTAATGCTGAGAAAATGACGAAACTCTTATAACCAATGAGATTTTTGTTGTTCATCTATTAAAGATTGATTATTTAGTGTGCAAAAGGGTTATAATTGTAAATAGGGACAATTTGAGTATATATATGTTTTTGTTAGTAAATACCTGTTTTTAAATATGCCCTTAAATTTCATGCATTTGTATTTTGCTTTTTTTTAAGCATGCATTTTTTTCAAAAAAGAGTCCGTTTATTGTGCATATATGTTTTTAGGAATTAATTTTTTTGTTTTAATTTTTAGAATAATTTTTTCAATATCCATGTTTTTCAAATAGTAAGTTGCATATGTGTTTTTTTAGATAATGTAAATTTATAACAAAAAAAAATAAATGTCATACACAAAATTTGATATCAATTGAAATACAATTACAACTCAAATTTCTAAAAAGCAGAAAATACATAAATCTAATCAATCTATACACGTGTGCACTAATAATATTTGACGCAAACGAACATATGTGCACGTAATATATGTATTTGAAGTTTCTAATGAGATTCTTTTGAACATGTGTGCATGCCTTCCAAAAACATACGTGCACGCCTTCAGATAACATATTTGTACTTCGAGTTTCTCATCAAATTCTTTAGAACATATATGCACGCCTTCAATGAACATACATGCACGCTTTTAATAATCGTATTTCTTCAAATGCCGCATACTATTATCATGTATCTATGGGTGCATACACTTCTAGGTCTTTATTGATATCACCATCTTCATTAATCTGGTACAAACATACCCAAAAACAATTAAACCAAAAACAAATAGGAAACGAACTTTGTAATCATAACAACTATCATAACACATATGTACAATTTAAAACATATATGCATCCATTCATCCTTTATATTAACCTTAAAACACATGTGCACACCACTTTTATTGATTTTGTACGAGCCAAAAAACACATATGTACCATTCATATATCGAAATTTGTAAACAAAAAATAATAACTAGCATAACACGATACCGAAGAAACAATTTTCTTTACTACCATTACAAAGACACGAAGAACAAACTACAAGGACAGTAGGACACAAAGCTAAAAAAACATACATATCTTGAAACGAACTGTAACTAGAACATGTTTCGCTTTCGAAACCAAAAAGGATAATCATTTATACTTGACTCTTGAATGTATTGTATGTATCCTTATATTTAACTGATTATCTAAAACTAACTTTTGACTGCGATAATCAAATATCGTAAACTGAATGTGTATTACACTTAAAAAGCTTGTGACTGCATGCCGTATCAAATCAGACGATCAATTCCAAATCAAAAATCCAAACACACCCTAGGCCTCTATGCATCCTTGATTTATATGCTATGCACAAGGGCCATTTGACAGTTTATACACCAAAAATTATATATAATTCCAAATCAAAAATCCAAACACACCCTAGGTCTATATGCATCCTTGATTTATAAGCTACGCACAAGGGCCATTTGACAGTTTATACACCAAAAATTATATATAAAGTCATAAACCGAATTACAAAGAGCTGAAAAGCAATGTGTTCACTATCAAGCTTATTTAGCATTAGTTAATTTACACAAATAAACATTTAATTTGGCATCAAATATTGTAAGCGAATGAACCTATAATATGTCAATAAGTGGATGCACATCTAACCGGATAAATGATTGTAAAAACAATTTGTTAAAAAACAAGTTGTTGGATGTTCAATAACTTTTGTAAATTAAATCTATTAAAAAAGTTCAATAACAACGTTTTTAAGCTAAATCAAAAAACAAGTTGTTATTGATTATAAAAACAATCGTGGATAAGCATACAAGTCTTACAAGATATGGATAAGAAACAAGTTGTTAGAAGTTCAATAAACTTTTTTAATAGATTTAACGAGGGGGTAATTACCCCGCGCGTTGCCGCGGGAGTTAAGTTTTTTGCATTGTTGTTGTGCAAGTTTCGGTTTGGTAAATATCAATACTGGTCTCATTTTATTCGTGGTCCAGTAGCATTTCTGTCCGTATATTTTTTATTTAAAAAATTTATGTAAAAAGTTGCGAATAAAAGAAACTTGAGGGGCCTTTTTTATTATTTTTTTAAAAATTTATGTAAAAAAGTCGTAAACAGTTAAAAGTTGAGGGTCCGTTTTGTAATTATTATTTTTTTTAGTTTGGGCCAAATTTTGGGCTAGTTTTTGGCCCGGTACTGTAGCACTGTAGCAGGCACTGTAGCTGCTACAGTGCCACCGACCATTTGTGAAATGTATTATAGAGTAATTTAAAACCTTGGTTAAAAATCAAATTTTATACAAAAAACATTGAAGAACGAAAACGAATACCGATCTAGACATAAAAAAGAATCTGAATCGAACCTGTTATTGACTTTGTAGATACAAAGGCCACCACACCCACATCCCGACAACGACAAAAAGCAATGACCACAACTTGACAACGCGGTTTTATAGATCTAAATTTTTAGGTTTCGAGTTCTTAGATCTATTCGGTGAAGGTAGAATCAGTTAGGAGAAGAGGTTAATACGGAGGCAGAGGTTTTTTCTAGGTTAAAACAAATCATTATAACCCTAATGATATCGCATGGACGGTTTAAAAGATATAAATGTGATATCCCTTAATTACCCTCACAATAGTAACAATAAGTCTACATGATCTTTTAACTTATTTACCAATTAACTGACACAACTTATTTTTGGCATTTGATCAGACACCATCTAATGGTTTTATTTTTGGTTCTGGCATTCTCGCTATATAAAGATTGGTGGCTGAAAAATAAAGTTACACTATATATATATGTAGGATCGTTTAATTCATAACACGGGTGATGATTCTTGTGATTGGGCTAGTTTCTTAGAGAGACAAACACATGAGAGATATTTCTAGAGAGAGAATGTGTATGTTTAAATGAAATGAAATTATGACTAGCTTTACCTCTTCGCAAGTTGGAATAGGTATTATATAGTACTCCTTACAATAAATCGGATGTATTTGATTTAGTTCTCGCTTAATTACCAAAGTCATACGTTAAACTATTAACTTAACGAGGCCTATTAATAAACAGTTAAATATACAGGGTGATCGAAAGTCTGTTTCTAACACACAATTCCTCCCCTTAAGGTAGAGGTCACCCCCTGAAACATACTAGATTGTGCTCTCCTTAACGTCTTTAGCTCGTAGACATTTGAGATCTTGTAATTTGGGGCTTAGTGATCTTTTGGATTCTTTTGACTTGTCATATTGAAGTTGTAGATCCTTGAGCTTTCTTGCGAGTATCATCACCCAAACTAATACTTACAAGAATCCTTGGAATGATCGCATCTGTGCACTTGGAAGAAATACCGATATCAGGGCTGCGAGTTTGCGGAAGCTTTGACACCTTTATGAGGTTTTTTATAACTTCATAATAAGTGTAGGTCGTGTATGTGCATTCAGTTATTCACTTGTTATCTCTGGTACTGGTAATTTCCATCTCCATCTCCATCTTTAAATTATCCTGTAATGAAAAAAGCTAGAATAAGAGAAATTGATTTGAAAATTCAGTCTAAGTGTTCTAATGAAAATATTTTGTAACACTCTTCGTAGAGTTTTGATTAGTTTGTCAAATTGCTATAACCGTCTCAATGTCTTCATACTGGATCAAGTTTGATTCACTCAGTATGCACCATCGTTTCTTTCCCCGTTTGACACAAGTTAATTCTTAGTAGAATCGCACAAGTCCACCTACCAAGCGCGTGTTTGATGTTGGCTCTAGCAGAATTTCCATCATTCATTGTGAAAAACTTTTGTTTCACTCGGTGTTCTGTGTGTTTTTTTTTCCCCATATTTTTTAGTTTTTATTATTGGCAATATCACAAGGATAATGCGTTTAGGACTATTAGGATAGACTTGTTTCTCACAGTGTTGTTGTGGGAAAAGACAATGAGAATTGGATTATGTGTACGCTTAACGTGATTAATGATGATCTCTTGGCTCTAGACTCAATAGTGCGTTTTGGTTCTAGTAATCGGAGGCTAGGAGCTGACTGCACTGTTCAATATCAACTAACTCAGAGTGAGAAAGTCAATAGATAATGTGTTTAGTCTCCGTAAGAAATGAAACAGAAATCTTTTGAGAGATATTCTGAGTGGCGTAGGGTAGGTTGTGCATTTGCATTCATTGGACCCATTAGATGACGATCTTCAATGTCAGCAATCATCTTAAGTGATCGTCTGACAGCATATGTTTTGACATTCCGGTTTTTCTGCTAAGTGTATGGAGAGGCTTCTTTCTTTACACCTTTACACCCTTTATCTTACAATTCTTTTTAATCTTCAAACCCCCTTCAGTGCTTACCGAGACTTCAGACTAGAACCTTGTGGGTTTTTCTAGTAATAGCTCTATTCTCAGTCGGACACTTTTCCCTTATTCTCACTTTTACTCCCCTTTTATATGTTCTACCTAAGGACTTCTACACTAACTAGTGGATATGTCCTGGGGATGATCCCTCCCTGTTTTGGCCTGGATCATTGGGAATTGTAAACTACCTTACCAACCTTATAACTCCAATAATGTAAAATGCCATGGTCGGTCTTTTGGTATCGTTCTCCTTCTTTCCATAAAACCAATTGAAAATTCAATTAAGATGGAGTGTACTGTTATGATTAAAATATCAGCGTTTAGTACCCTCGATCGCATTTTTGATTTTTTCAGAAACGTTCCCTTTCAAAATGATTTGCTTCGGTATATTCGAAATTGTTTAGCAGTTTGGACAGAGCTATATACATGAGTCAGACTAATAATCACGATTTATTATGGTAATCTACACATTATTTTAATTACATTTTTCTTCACCTTATAAATTTTTTTTAATCCCTTTACATTTGTTGGATATCAAATTGATTTTAAAATTTGTGTTATAAAATTTAGGAGAAAAGTAAGTGTCGTCGGCCTCCATAATTCTCAAGTCGTGGTAGGAAAACATATAACTGCTCCCAACTCAATCTTTGAGGGATATAAAATTATTCTCTTACACTAATCATCAAAAGATTAATTCTGCATACTAATGTGCACTGATATATTATTCACCAATAAGAAAAGATTAAACTTTTTTTATTGAAAGGACTCGGATTGCCGTCACGTTGTTATGTTACAGCTGTTGTCATTTGTGTAGTCAATATTCTTTATTCTTTCCTTCCACACAAAAGCTTTCTAGAGCTTCGAAGATCCTCCTGATCTGTTTGCTTTTCTCGCATTTGGTATGATGAAAGTCTGTTGCTCTCCTCTGTGTATCCTACTGACCATTTTTAGTCTCCTGCCACTTTTATTGTAATCCGAACGAAAGAATGTCTTTACCATGTTGGTCATCCAAACTTTGTCCTAATGACTCGTGTTCACGTTCCCATCACTAAACTTTGTTGTTGCTCATTTCAGCTCATCAACTTTCTTGATTCATTTCTTATGTATCTGTAGACAACGGCTCTTGGCTTTTCGCTTAGGGACAATCGTTATTTCTTCTTTGACGTAATAGTCGGTCTCTTTTTTCTGACATCCACATTTGGAGTTCAAGGTTGATCTTTGTTTGTTAAAGCTATTCAATCCCGAGCTGTAGTCTCCCACATATTCCTGTATTACCTTGGTTTTTAATCCACATGTTGACAGCCCGTGTGAAGACTAGTCTTGTTGTTTTTTTTGGGGTAGATGGTTGAGCTTTCTACTTGATATATTGAGTCGGAACAGATCTTCTAAAATCATTTGATGTAGATTTTTTAAATCCTTTTTTTTCCGAGTTCTGTGTGTATGCTCTTTGTAATCAGCTCGGCAAAAAGAATTATGCTCTCTCAGAGTAGTTGTAATCCGTATTTTTTCGTACACTTGACACTGATCCATTTGAGAATTCGCCATTTGGGATCTGATTGCTTCTCGATCAGAGGGCTCACTGTGTTTGTTTGATGTAGAATTCTTTTCTTCTAAACCCAACCACGTGAGTGAGTTGTTGCCATAAGCCGCACTGATGTCATAATCGCGGCTTTCACTATGTTCAACCCACTAAGATGGAAAACTAATTCTTCAGGTTCAAAGTCTGGTAACGATGCGGGGCTTTGAGCTTGGATATGGATAAGGCACTTATTTCGCTCTTTGTCACCTGTTAGAAGGTAATCTTGATCCTTATTGTAAGAAGAATTTGTGGTTGAATAGTTTACGCGAACGGGTTGGTCTCCTTCAAACTCTCAAGGGTAGTGGGTTCATATATATTTCCATTGAATAGTGAGGGACCCGCAGGGTCTTCCTTAACCAAAATTCCTAATCTTATTCGGCAAAGAGTTATGGCAATCTTCCGATCTGTAAAAATTAAAGAAAGACGATGTTTTATGAAAAGGCTTTAACAAGGTTTGAAAGCTGGACCTTCTAAAATCAGCTTTGGAAGGCTTCTTCTCTTCCTATTCGATCTGCAGAAACTATTTGCCTGACAGAGCCCAATATCGTACGTCTTCATTTGAAGATTTGTTCTCCGGGGGTACATGGATATGTTGTGGCGTATGTGTTTTGCCCAGTTATTCTGTCTAGGTTTGGAATCATTCGATGGAATGGTCCATCTCTTTGTTCAGGTGTAGCTGGTCTCATCGCCTTCAGGAAATCGGCTTCTTTAAATCACGTAGTTGGTCAGATCACCTTGGGGAATGTGTAGCGTTATGTGGTGTCCTCCAGATCTTGATGACATGCGCCTTCATCCTTGCACTATTGGGAAGGTCATCTGAGGATTGTTTCACGAATGTTTCTGATTGGGATCAGATCCTGAGCACTCGAAGAGTCAAAATAACAACATCTCTTGTGTTAGTGATCTTGCAACTCCAGTTGAGTAAGAGGCTGGATGTTGTTTGGAAGCCCAGAATGCATCAGACTCTCTTGGTTTCTTTGAACTTTTGCTCTATCATATTTTGTAGGAGGTTGATGCTGTATGATCAGAAGCACCTGAATCGTTGTCTTCTCCTTTTTGTTGACTTACCTGGTACTTTGATCCAGCTGGAAGGGCCTTTTCATCTCATCCATAGTCTTCATCATCATCACCGTCATGCTTTCTTTTTTATGGTTTTTAACCCTGTCTTTAACCCTCTTATTCCATGGACATCTGTCATTGTAGTAATGCGTTCCATAAGGAGCATGGTATAGATAGGTAGTTGGCAGGATTTTCTTGTTTGCACAGTCTTTATTCTTATTCATGTGTTTGAAGAGACGCACTCTTTAGATCAAATTCATTCAGAAGAACTTTTATCCAGTTATACTGATGAGTAAGTTGACTCTTGTCTTCTCCTCACCTTGTTCATTTTTTTCTGATAATCTCTTTCGGGACTTCTTTTTAGATTATTGTTTCTGACGACTTTTGGGCGCCAGACAGCCAGAGTATTTCTCATTCAATTAATTATGTAGTTTACTGTGTCGTTCAAGAATCCTAAGGAGCGCCTATCATCAAGTTTTGTTCTAGGTTATTTAATTCAACAACGTAGGAACTTGGGATTTAATTGAAGCTAAAACATCAGCAGAGTGATCAGTTTCTGTTTACTTCATACATCTCTTGCTCCAATTTGCCATCTTAGCTGAAAGGGCGTATGAATGGAGTGATCTGCTGGGAGAGATGTGGTGAATTCTTGTAGCCTTCCGTATAGATTAGAACTTGGTGGAGAGTGAGAGCCAGTAGTGAAGGACGGTTTATATGAGATTGAGAAATCAGTGTATGGGTTAGGCGTCACTAGAGAGAGTTGACGTGACGGTCTGATGACTTGGATCAGGTACGGTGGAATCAGACTCGTCTACAACTTTAGATTTCTCCTGGATCAATCTTCGAGTTGGATTGTCATTAAGAATTAGATCCCCAAATGTATCAGTGTCTTCAGTGCACATTCCCAAATCAACGCTAGCCCCTCTCCCACTAACAAAAATCTCAGAAGAGTTGTTTCTTCCCCATGGACGACATTAGACCAGAGTGGACTTGTCAGGATTTTTTCAATGACCATGTTCGTCTGGTCTGAGTTTGCAGTGTTTTAATGAAACCTTGGGGTATGTTGTTTCTAGAGTATGTGAAGTCTTCGACATTGGGCTCAGGGTTTGGATCTAGCAAGAGGACACATGTTCTTTTCCAGGAGTTTTTGATCCAGTCTGGTCTTCTTGCATGGGCTCAGGGTCGGGTTAGCCGGCCTACATTGCTTTTCAGCATTGATCCAGCTTGGTTTCATGTCTATGAAACGGAATACAACGTCCTGAAAGTCACTGTGGAAGGAGTGACTTCACTTGTTCTTTCTTTACTTTAGGAAGAAAGAAGAGGCATCTGTTCCATTTTCTGTACGCTCTGAATAGTTGTTGCAAGAAGAATTTTGAACCACTTCCTTGACTGTATCATCTTCAGTTGTGAAGAAAGAGGGGGTCCATTGTCGATTATCATGAGGGTGCATGAAATCTGTTTGTACAAGGATAAATCATGATCTCGTGAGTGTTTCTTTTCTTTCTTCGTACAGATAACCAAGAAATGAGTATCTTTGTTTTCGGTTACCTTGGACCTTACCCTTGCCCACTACTTCAGGTAGTTTTGGAATTGTTTTCAGAAGACACTGTATCTGTAGCTACTTCCTCCGACCGGCGTGAGTGTGGTTAACCTTGAGGCAAACAAGGACGGGATCTCAAGCTAAACGTAGCTTAATTGCCTTTTCAGTAGCTCTGCTATCAGTACCTCCACCTTTTTCTCTTTTCTTTGAGTCATCCCGGACTCATCTTCTTGGCCAGTTCAAGATCGGGGGGATATCACTCACCTTCTCCTTGAGGTTTAGGGTTTGTTGGTGAGCTCTCACCTTCTTCTTCAGTCAACAAGTAGTTGGAAAGAAGGCTTTCCTTTAGAATAGTTATGTGATAGCTGTATGCTATAAGAAGGTTTCTTTGTGCGGAAAGCAGGAGCTGGCTTGATGGTTTGACTCGTCAGTAGTCGGTTGTGGGCTTCTGTTAGGTGGTAGAACGCTTTGTTGCAGATTGGGGGGGGGGCTAGCTCTGCACTTTCTTGTGGTTGTTTTTCTTTGTATTTATTTGCTACCAATGTCCAGTTGCTTATGCCTGAGTATTGCTATAATCACACATTCAGAATATGCATTTATCAATGGTACGTAGTATCTTTGGCTTATGTGTTCCAGAAGTGACTTTGCAGCTTGTCATCCTGTTAGCACTTGCTCTTTCCCCTTAACTTCAAACTACTGGGAGTTTCTGCCGTCGGGTCTATAGAGCAGGTTCACGAATTGCCCACTCTGTAACATGTGCTTGACCATCTGTATGGAGAAACTTCAAGCTCATTTGAAGTATTACTTTGTTATAGATTTGTACTCATAATCCCCTATTTGAGGTTTACGGATGCCGGGTGAACTACCTTCATCTTTCATAACCAGTTTGGAAGGAACTCTTGTCTCCATGTGAATGTTATGTCCTATTTTACCAGCTGAACGGTGAACTAAATGGGATGACCATAGTCTGTTAAGGAGTGACATTTAAGGCCTTGCCGAGAAGAATCAGCGACTCAAGAGTATGCAGTTGCCATCGACTTGAATTGGAAAGCTATAACCCAAGTCTTTGCAATCTTGAGTCAGAGTAATCTCCAGAATAGCTGAATAATTGCTAGAAGGGACATTTGCTGATGTAGTGAATGCCGCTACCAAAGTTTGTGTTCGGTAAGAATATCAACTGAAATGCGTGATAGATAGGAATCTTTTTGGCAATCTGCGTAGAAATCCAAGAAGGATTTCCCTTTCCAATCAGTAATCCAATTTATTCCCGAAATTGCAATGAAGGATCTGATATTTCTTTTCTTATTCACATCTCTTTACATTAGTCGCATCGTTTTCATACGACCAGATTGAGAGACAAGTTTATACGTGTTGATCTCATTAGATTAACTATTCTGTTTCATCTCTTTCTTTCTCACATCTCTTTCACATTGCGATTCGTTTCATACATATGACGAGACGAAGTTTTTAACGTTGTGATCACCATTTTTTTAGAATTTCACTATTCCACCCTTTAAAAATTGCAATTGTTATATGTGATTGCCATTTATTGATCAAGACATAGAAATCCCAGCCTGATCTCGTTGATCCACTTCAAGACGAGTTTAAACACGAAGCATGGAAAAAAATTTGAAACTTGTTGTATGCGAACGACTCAATAACAAGAGATTTTTTCTTCTGTTGAAGAAAATGCGGACTGAAGGTACACCTTTCTAATCTTTAAGACGGGGCTTGAAGAGTGCATAGCAGACGCCTTTGTGACATTTGAGAAACTAGGGTTTGAATGATTTGATCAACCGTCTTTTGACCAAGGATGACCGAGGCCTTGAACTGATGGGATCAAGGCTCTTTGACATTGAGGAGCGAGGCCTGAACTGATTTGAGCAGAACAATTCCATTTGATGAAGAACGAAGGCTTTCTCTGAACTGATTTTGCCAAACATTCCATTTGATGAAGAACGATGCTCTGTGGCTTGTAATGTTTTTGTCCTCCAAAATCATTTTATGAAGTACGAGGCTTGAAACTTGTTTTGTTCCAAACATCATTTGATGGAAGAAGAGGCTTTTGTTGAACTGCTTTTTTCCAAACATTATTATCTTGATAAAGAACGTGGCTTGAAACAGTTTTCGTACCAAACATCATTTGATGAAGAACGAGGCTTGAATTGTTTTGTTCCATGACATCATTTTGATTATAGGCGAAAGAGGCATTGAACTGCTGACGATCAAGCCATCATTATCAGGCTCTAGGTCCTGTGAACTGATGTGTGTATAGGCATGCCACCCCCTTCCTCTAATTGGATGTTCTTGACAGACTGAGTCCAGATACCGAAGGATGATCTGGTGTAACCCACTGCATTTGAAAAAAAATAGTATCGAATTTGGAGGGTTTGGAATTTCAGATCCCCAATTTGTGTTTGAGGCGTAGGGTCCCTGTATTGTTGGTTAGCCTGACATAGTAGTAGTATATGTCTCAAGAAAGCCCTAGTTAAAGGGAACAGTTCTTCTAAGGCAAAAATTTCTTTCCTGAGTGTGGTCCCATTGATAACCACCAAATTAAGTTTTTCCTAAGGTGAATTTTCTTTCATGTGGGGTCTCCATTATAAATGTAACATTAGTAGCTATAGTTTGCACCATCCTTTGGCTTTCAAACCCTTCTTGGTCTGTATCTCAAACTGTTTATCAGACAGTTTTGCTTTTGGTTTGCCAAAATCTGCTATTTTGGTCGTGTTTTCAAAACTGGTTTTAGATAGTTTGCCTTTTGGTTCCGCTAATCGGCTTATCATGTAAGTCAAGACAATTTTAACAGTGGGGGGGATTGGAGACATTGGTGTAAGCATCCACAGAATTCAAGATATTAAACAAAAACATTTTCGACTTGCAGGTTACTAAACACTTTGTTACAAGTTTTCGCATTAGCAGATTTTAGGAATTCGAATTAATTACCTACTGCGTGTAGAGCTAATGCTTAGAATCCAACTCGATTTCACTTTTGTACCAAACAGACTTATTTGTTCCTTGGATGGTCTTCTACTTTCTTGTTATTCACACTCATTAGCTGGCAGGATCCTATTGTCGCTTTGTATTGCTTCTAGGCTTCTTGTCTCGCTTGCACGAAGTACGAACCTGTTAATCAGTAGAATAGAAAAACTTCCCCTCCCCCCTGGGGACCTTTAGGACTATTGAGATTTTGGTATTGTTGCATCCATGTTTTTGTGTAAGTTATTAGTTAGATGTATTGCATTAATCAGTAGAAGTAACTTGCTTTTTCTAGTTAAAGGGATAAAGGCCTTGTTATCTCTTTCTTGTGAATTAGCTTTTAGGTCAAGTGCCTACTAACATATATCTACCAATTCCCTGGAGGATAAAGGCTTAGCGATATTGACAAGCATATTTTGGTTTAAGTGCATTATCCAAGTGGTTTTTAACTACTCTAGCTTCCTTACCAATCTCCCTAACTTGTTTCTACCACATTTCCTAAAGATGGTTGATATAGGTTAAGTGAGCCTTCCTATTGTTTTCTTCAAGGCGAGGAGGGATAGGAGTAAGGGATTGGGTCCTTACATCTATGGCATACATACAAGGAAGCAAGAAGCTTTTTGTTTTGACAGAACTTCTAGCGGCTACTCTTTCAAAATGTCCTTCTAATTGGCTTTCGATCCTCAATCTATGGTAACAAGGAAGACGTCTTTTATTTAGTGGAAGCTACCCAACGCGTGATCTGGAAATAGACTCAATACAATTCCGCCTTTTAATGCTGCTGCACCTCTTTAGTTTTACTCTATCGCATTCATGATTTGTTCAATAAGCAGCATTAGTGACATCGTTAGCATATATAAGGGCTATTGCTTCTGTACCATTACATTCGAGACTAGAAACTATGCAAGTCTCATTATCACGTTGTCTTTTTATTGAATTATGATTTTCTAGATTGTTAATCTTGAAAAATGAGTCTTAAATTCAGGGGAACTTCCTGAGAAGCTATGTGATTTGTTTATATGTCAAAAACTTCTTTCTTGTATGATGTTGATATGTTCAATTATAATTTTATGTATTCCCTTTCATTGTTATTGAAACATGTTTTATTTCATTTGTGAACTTTAGGCATCTCTCAGTTTCAAGATTAGGACAACTGATTTTTCCACATTCATACAACAGTTGATTCGACAAAACAATCAAAAAATTAGATTCTCATTTGCAATGAGATGGTTTTTCCTTTTAATTTTAGCACATTGCTTGTCTACAGTATTCTGGTCCACTTCGTCATTCATTTGATCACAAATTTCTTCCATTACTTTAACTTCTTTAAAGATGGCCGTTTGAACTCTATGCAAGTGTTCTTTTAAGATGTTCTGAAATGGCTAATAATTCTTCACGGTGAGGATAAGACATCTTTTTGGTTTGCTCAAACCTTTTCCACCTTCTGTAACACCTAGTTGGGTGTGATTTCTTTTTGCAAGTTTTGTCAAATATCTGTTAAAAGTTGTCATGTGTAGTACAATAAAGGAATTAATCTTCATTGACTTTTTAGTTTGGAAGAGAATCGCTTGGGGACAAGCTTGGCAAGGAGTATTGGGGGATACACTTGTGTCAATGCTTAAAAAGTGGTTTTGGAACTTGCAGGTCCTCAGCTTTTTTCTCGTCTTATTATCTATGGACCAAAAATATTGTTCTGGGGTCAGATTTCTTTTTGGAGCATAAAGGTTGCAAAGAAGGTTCTCCTTTGTGTAATCTGGGGGGCATTTCCTAACTTTATTTTCCAAACATTGAGGGATTTTTATTTTCTCCACTCATTCTTTTCTAGTTATCTCGATATCTCAGTAGTATCCATTCTTAAGTCACATGTACATAGGGTTTGCGGAATGTGTGGACATCGTCTAATATATGACCATTATGAGGGAGTGGATTTGAACATGGCTTCGCACGAGTGCGACATAAATGAAATCTTTTTGTCGCTATAGCTAACCTTGTTCCTTGTCATCATAAAATGATTTTGGTTTACAGATCATGTGGAACCGTTAAAATCTTGGGGGAAAACAAAGACGGATCTTCGTTTGTATAATCTATCTTCAACCTTTTCTGTTTAGCCTTATAATTGTCTAAAAACTCCTTCAAGGGAATTTGGTCTCTTCTTGTTTGTTTAAAATCATTTTCAAAATACGAGCTTCTTCCTCTCACTATCTTATGATGGTTAAGAGTAGAACGAAGTTGCAATTGTGCAGAATGAAGTTTTGATTTTAAAGAAGTTTCTTTTCCAATTTCGAGTCAGACGCGAGATAATTATTTCTCAGTTGTTCTGTGCACAATCTTTCGTTCTCTATTCTGTTAAGTCTAAATTTTAGCCCGTTGTTTCATACACTACGACCAGTTCCTTATATCTCGCAAGTTCAGAAGTCAATGTGTCATTAACTACTTTAACCTGCTTATTTGCTGACCTACTTTGTACACCCTGTTCATGCATTTCATCGAGAATTGACATCAATGCATCATTTCGTACAGAAGATACATTACTTTGTACAACATGTTCTTCGTTGTCTTAACATCCCACATAATGTTCTTACGGAATATAATTACTATCACTCGGATAGTCAGTATCAGAGTCAACAACGTAGGTGTGTTGTACATCGGCTATGGCATTCTCGTTGTATCTTCATGTTACTTCCATATGATCTAACAAGAGGTATCATGGATCTTATTACCTCAAAACGGGAGTATTCGAGTCTCATCATATGATGGCCCTAGAGGGTCTTCATCGTAGATTGGTTTCTTTAGAGGAAAAGATTTCACCTATGAACAATGTCTCGTGTTGGTGGGACCTCATGCAACATCAGGTTCGGTAGCAACCTCGAAGGCATAGCATTTGATTTTCTAGCTTCTCAAAGACATGGTCAATCACAAATTGAGTTGCTCAAATTCATCACATTGTCATTTCAAAATTGTTGCCGGGTCTCCTGCAAGAAACAAAATGTCTTCATCCAGTACAACACCATTTCTTTGAGCATTTATGAGCAAACAATCTTGTCTATTTAAAGTAGTCTGAATACTGAGGACGTTTAGGTTGTGGACTTTCTTGTGCTATTAGTGCCCCGATTCCTTTGTTGTTTGTAGCACATAAGGGGTTTTAGCTTGACCATGATTTCAACATTTGCCATCATCTTGTTTAACATCTCGCGCCAGCTATTCCCAGTCTACACATTTCCTCTTGCATTGATCCTTGAAATGGCCTTCCCTGATTATTCGTTTGTATCTTCCATACTTCCGGACATTCTTGCACTCACACTTGAGGTCTTGAAACCGTAGCATGAGTTCTTGCGTTTGAGGAAGTTATTGATGTTGATTGTTCATTTGAGGAAAGATGTGCTTTGAATGTATTGATTTGAGCGAGGGAAAGTGTGTTGGTTAGGCTTTCAATAAGTTATCTCGTTTTTTGGAAGTAGATTATGCTTCTTGTGTCCATTTGACCAGTTTATCAACAATTGATGGATGATTGATGATTATGGTAGATCAGATGGAATTGTGTTGGATACTGCTGAATCTGAGGCATAGACACTAGTGCCAAGAAGGTAATCATTCAGTCTGGTTTGATAATGAACCTATTCCATCATTCATTTATGTGTCTTATTAGCTACTTGCACCTCTTGTTGCCTTCAACTGTAAGCATAACAATTCTGATCAAGATTTAGTCTTCTTTCAACACACTCTGTTTGAGTTTTCTTCAGTTCAATGTATCTGCTTCATTCTCCCTTTATAGGTATCATGTTGTTCACAAATTTAGTGTTAAGCTGCATTCTGGACAGGTCATTTTGTTGTTTCTCATGTCGTTAAATGAGCTTCGACAAAACATAAACATAGTAAACTGATGGTCTCTCTCCTTTGATTTGGACAGAAGCGTTCAAATTCTTCGTTTATATCTGTGATTCCCTTGTCATCCTTTGTTAACTCAGAACCTTCCAGAAGTCATCTTCACATATGTCCCAAATGTCTTTGGCAGTCAGTATAATGGTGTTGTTGTGTGTGTAGATGTCCTTTTTGGATTAGTATAACTTGAAGTAAGATATTTCGTGCACGATGGTCAAGATTTATAACCTTTCCTTTTCTTCGCAGCAGAGAAAGGTATGTAAAGACTCTAACACGTTCATAGACCTAGTTGAAGTTAACACCCTCTGTTGCTCTTCAGATCTTTCAAGCAGGTGGAGTTTGTTAAATGAACGTTACCCATTTGAAATGGACCCTTCTGTAATCCGATTTCATAATGTTATCTCCATTATATTTTCCCTGACAATACAGACGATATGCGTTGTTGCGCAGATTCAAAAAGTCTGTTCTATCTCACAAGCATTGGTGGCGGGTATCGAAAAAACGGCATACTGGATATCTTTAACATATTAGACATCTTCGATGTATTTGGTTTGATGAATGCAAATTAACGTTCTCACGGGATTTTACTAAGTCTAAGATTTTAAAATCGATAGAAGTTTACAGGAGGGAGATTTAACAAAATCGAATAGAAAAAAACGTTAAAGAAATTATTGGGGTCTGTGGTATTTGCGTTTTGTTGAATTTGTTTTGAAATTTGGCGCCAGTTAGGTGGATTATGATTTGTTGTTTTACCCAATTACCAAAATTAAATTTAGTGTAAAAATAAGCTAAAAAGGCTAACTAAAGAAAATAATTATATTATACTATTTTTCCCAGCAAAAAATGTCGCTAAAAGTGTTGTAGTCGACGATTTTTCTTTTACCTATTACCCAAAATATGAATTTGAATATAAAAATAATAAGTTAGTTAAAACGGCTATAGAAAAAAGATTACCAAATTTACTGAATTTCCTTCCGCAAAAATGGTGTTCGACTAAAAGTGTGTACGTTATGTGATACTTTTTTTTTTTTAACAAACCGCCTCCTATCTCTAAGCAAACCGCCACAGAGTTAATCTACAAACGCTGACTAACTATTATAATCACCCCGGGGACTGTCTAAAGGAATAGGCCATAACCAGCCACCTAAAAATGAGGCTAACGCTGGCAAAAGACTATAGCAAAACCGCTCTGCCAGAGTAAGCAAACCGCCGTTGAAATAAATATCAAACCGCTGCGCCTGTCCCGCTGCTGGTCTTAGGCAACCCCGCCGTGAACTCAAACGCAGCTGATGGCTAAACCTCGTTGCCTTGATTTTATTTAGAAGAAAACTCGACTGTATCCTCTTTAATATGGCCTATCAAGAGAGTAACTCGCCCGCCTAGGTTTTTATCCTATAACCGCCTTGTATTTTGGAATACTCCGCCATGGGTTTTTGAAAATTTTGTTGGCGGCAGAGTACTCTTTCCTTTTTGTTTTGATATATATATAATATCAAATCGCATACCAATACATGTGTGTTAAACCTCGCCCAAACAAGCAAACTCGCCACCAATTAAACAAATCGATCTCGCGAAAATGTGTAATTATTAAAATTTAAGCAACTCGCCTTTAACTTTTGGAACTCGCCGTGTTTGTTGACCTTTTTCTTAAAAACGTGGTTCTTGTCCCCTCTTTTATACTCCAAAACCACCGGATGGGATCAGAAAGACAAACATATATAACCAAACTTCCACGATGAAATCAATATCTTCACTAATTTAAGAACTCAATCTATTTGAGCTTTTTACACCACAAATTCAACGTTTAAAACATGTAATACTATGTGTGTATATCAAGTTTTTAAACACACCTTAACTCGGATTTCTTGAGGAATCGTCCTAATTTTTTCAATTTATATGCCTAACTTTAGACGTTTAGGCAATCTCTCCACGTAAGAACACCTAAATTAAATTAAGAATCTTTTAAGCTAGATTTCTGCAACTTGAGGCTTGTGTTCTCTTGTAGGAGCAACAATACTTCTTCCTTGATTTATAGCATGACTAACCACAAGATTAAGATTAACACCAACAAAGTAAGCCCAATTAATCTTTTTTGAGCCCGTGGGCTTTTCTACACAAAATAAGCACGAAAATTTGCTTATTTAACCACACAAATCAATCACGAATCCAGACTAGCTCTGATATACAATTGTTAAGGATCGTTTTAATTCATATCTACGGTGTGATGATTCTTGTGAGTATTGGGCATAGTAGTTTCCTTAGAGAAGAGAAAACACTATGAGAGATATTTCTAGAGAGAGAGATGTATGTGTTTAAATGAAATGACTTATGCCTAGCTTCCTCTTCCAACGTTGGAAATGGGTATTTTGGTATTATATAGTACATACATTTAATCGGGTGGGTATTAGGTACCCCGTCTATGCTTAAATTACGAAAAGCATACGATTTAAAACTATTAAAATACACGAGTAACTAACAAAACATTTAACTACACAAGGGTGACCGATAAGTCTTGTTTTCTTCAACAATCAAACAAATTATCTATATATTACGTGTGAGGGGTTCTTTTATCGTAGATCCAAATGAAAGAGGCTGGAGAAACAGAATCTAACCGTTAGATATATTGGATCATTGGTTTTAGACTTGACTTGTGGCATTTCTGTAAATTAAGTGAATATTAAGGAATGCTTCTAATAACAGGTTAATAATGGGGGTATATAAAAGAGTGTTTATATTTACCATTATATTGTAAACCGTTTTCCCACAATTATTTGCGGGGTTAGTGGCATCAGTTCTAAAAAAATATTAACGTTTGATTTTCACTTTTATTAATAATATTGTCCATGACCTATTCACTTGTTCACGTCTTTTTCTTTCGAAGTAAGATAAATGTTACCAGCGCTTTGACTCTTTTAGTAACTGCATGGACAAAGGTTATATAGTTACTAACTTAGGGGTGTTTTGATGCTGAATGTTAAGAACACGTTTTCTAATCTTTTGAATGTGATTGGTTCTTGTAAATGAGATCGCCGCACTTCTCTCGCTTTCACATGATTTCTATGTGAAAACATTCCAAATCATTTTTTCTCACAAAATCGTTTTTTGTTGTTGGTTTATAAATCGGTTTTTATATGGATTCCATGTCGGTTTTTAATCAACTGATGAGATATAAATTTTGCTTGCTTCTCAGTCGTTTGTAACACACATTTTAAGATGTATGGTATTTCTTTTGATTATAAACGTTTTATTCAATTAGAAAGAGAACACTTAAGAAATAATACTCTTCCAAAGGTTATGTACAATGAGATGTTTTTTTTATTATTTTATAAGAAAAGTTAAGTTTTATAGATGCACAATATATTTGATTTTTGTTGGTCTTTGTGTATGGCTATTTATCTTGCTTTTTGTCTGGGCCACTAACGAATATGATATATATGGTTGGAACTTTGTACTTTATGTAATAACATATCGTAATTATAAGTTACATTGTAAAAAAGGAATTTCATATTAAAAAAACTTGTCTAATGAAGATTAAGAATGACGGACTTCAACAAGATACATGTGCACATCTCAAGAATAATGTTAAGTTGTAGCTTTGTTGGTATTATATATAAGGTTGTGTTTGGGTTTAAGGGTAAGTTTTTTGATTGGCAATTACATGTGCTACATCTAATACAAATATGTAGTCCAAATATTATTGGGTGTGAGTGTCACGATATTTGGCTGTCCAGACGTGTCATGATTTAGGTCTCACGCATATTGATTGGAGGTTCTACAATAGTTGGTATCGTTGCTTCTCAGTCGTTTGTAACACACATTTTAAGATGTATGGTATTTCTTTTGATTATAAACGTTTTATTCAATTAGAAAGAGAACACTTAAGAAATAATACTCTTCTAAAGGTTATGTACAATGAGATTTTTTTTGTTATTTTATAAGAAAAGTTAAGATGCCCTATATTTGATTTTAGTTGGTCTCTCGTTAGGTTATCATATCCTTGCATTTTTGTCTTGGGCACTAACGCATGATTATATTGTTGGACTTGTACTTTATGTTATTATTGAAATAACATATGGTAATTATAAGTTAAATTGTAAAAAAGGAATTTCATATTAAAAAAACTTGTCTAATGAAGATTAAGAATGACGGACTTCAACAAGATACATGTGCACATCTCAAGAATAATGTTAAGTTGTAGCTTTGTTGGTATAAGGTTGTTTCTGGGTTTAATGTTAAGTTTTTTGTTGGCAAATACATGTGCACATCTAAAAAAACTAGTCAAATAAAATAGGTTTGTTAAATTTGTGTCCCATGTCATATTTAGTCACATGCAGTTTCAACAATATTTTGTTATCGCGATTGGTTGAGCTCTATGAGCTATTGTTTTTTCTTGTAATGCATGTATATGTATATGTATATGTATATGTATATGTATATGTAGTGAGAAGCTTGTTTTTAAATATTTTGACTTCTTATGCTACATACATGAGTGATTTTAAGGAAGGCAAATACATGTGCATATAATCCAATACTTATATTTGTTTCTTATTAGAAGCCTGCATTTTTTCTTATTAGAAGCCAATAATTATTTCTTACTAGAAGTCTTCATTATCGTAGAGATAAATTACAATTATGTATATTTAGTTTCGATGTCGATATTGGAGATAGATATACTTAACACAATAATTATTGTCTTGCATTTGAATCAGGTTTGTAGATGATGTAGATTTTCTGTGTAGAAAAATGGGATGTAGATTACATGTGCACACGTATAGAACATAATTTTATAAGAAGACAATGAGGACAATCCAAGTGCAATCAGATCAATGGTACTAGAGAAATAGACCAAACACAAATAATAAAAAATATTGTTTTGTATCATGAAAATGACGAGCTCGAAAGTGAAAACAAATAAATTAATAAGATAGTGGCCACATAGATAGTAAAAGTGATTAAACATAGTTTCTATATAGGTAATATGTGGATCGGTGAGAAATAAATTGGTTTGAAAGATAAATTTGTAACTCCTTGAAAAAAGATTTTTAGCAAAATGCCCTTTTGATCTAAAAATAAATGCTTTAAAAAGAAAATAAATGATTGGTCTGTAAAATATCAAAGATAATATATTATTGATTGTGTTTTTGTGATTACATAATGAAGATTGGCTATGTATTTATATTAAATACATAACTTAATAATTAAGCAACGTAAACCCTAAAACATAATGGACCCAAACCCACAATTAGGTTTGGGCCAAATAAGTCAACAGTCAACGGTCAACGGTCAACGGTCAACGGTCAACGGTCAACGGTCAACGGTCAACATAACTTAGCTATCTAATAAAATATTCATAATCCTGTAAAAGATTTCGTATTAAATGCATACTAGGTTAAATATGGAATCATGCTACATAGTTGTTATATCTATAGTTATTTTCGTATGCATATCATTTACATAAGAGTTAATTTCATAATTCGTCCCTAATGTTTGTCGGGTATAACGGATTTAGTCCCTCCGAAACTTTTTAACGGATCCTCTCCCTGTGGTTTTGAGATTTCGACCACTCGTCCATTTTTCTTTCCATATTTTTAATTTTAGTTTGGAAATTATTTTTGTTTTTCTTCATTTTTATAATTATATCATTAACATTGTTTTTGAAAAACATATTTGTAACTTTTTGACCATCCAAGAATTTGATGATTGATTTCTCAAGATTTGTTTTAGGTTGAGGTTTGACGGTTTTAGACTTTTTGCTGGGTAAAACACCGGTGGTTTTACGATCGTCTCTGTCATAAAGTTTATCATAATCAGTCCTCATGCTACGGATACATCTTTTGAAATCTTAGAGATCATTTTTCACATCATTGTTTAATTATGTGAGCGATTTCTCGGAATCATTTTTCGGTTGGGATTGTTCATAATGGGATTGGTGACAATACGAATCATGAGAATTTCGGTTTTGATAACCTTCAGATTGGATGTAATTGGCTTCATGACGTTCACACATCGGCGTGTCATCGTTCATGTTGTTTTTAGAAGCTTGGTTATCTTTAAGGTCATTATAATTCTTACGCATCTCATGCATCTCTTCTTTTAAGCTCTGAAATTGAGAATCAATTTTTATAGTTAGAGCTTCTAATTTTTCCATTAATCGAGAATTATCAGTATTACTATTACTTCCATCGGCAAAAGCAAGAGATTTTTGAGTGGGTTTCATTTGAAGTTTGTTGGACCAATCAAGTTCGAAAAGGACTTTGTCCTTAAGATATTGAAAAGCTTGATTCGGACTTTTGTAGAGGAAGATTCCTCCGGCAGTTATGTCCATGATTGCTTGAGTGGATTCGTCTAGACCATGATAAAATATTTGAATAATAGATCCTTTGGTCAGACCATGCCCATGACATTTTCGAAGCATGCTCTTGAGTCGTAACCAAGCGTCGATTAGACTTTCGCATACGAGTTGAGAGAAATTTCTGATTTCAAGTAAAAGACGGTTAAATAACGAAGGTGGAAAGAATCTGTTTATAAAAGCTCTTCTCATTTGTTCCCACAATGTTATAGACTCTTCATTAAGTTCGTTAAACCAGGTTTTAGCTTTATCGCACAAGGAAAAGGGAAATATTAAAAGCTTTACGGCTTCACTATGAGTTTCACCATATTTGAACATGTCGCAAATTGAGAGAAATTCATGGATGTGGTCATGCGGATCGGCCCGCAGATAACCATCGAATTTATTTTTCAAAATCATTTTCATGTGAGTATTATTGATAACAAAGTCGTTATCAACATCGGGACGAACAATGGCAGTTTTAGGAGTCGGTGCTACAGTCTTAGTACTTTCCCATATAGGTTGATCATCGGGATCGAGGATTATTATTTCATGGAGCGGTAAATTTAGTTGGGGTTCGACATCCTCTTCAAGTATATTTATGATGACAAATTCATTAACGATAGGATGTTCGGTGGAAGATTTGTATGATTCGATCTGAATGGATTCTTTTTGGATAATTTTAAATTTACAAGACCTTTTTATTAATTTTTTATTTAATTTATATATTAGATTTACTAGTTGTTTTCCGAAAGATAAGGGATTTATATATATGTTAAGTATTTTGCAAAAAAGACATTTTTTATATATAATTAAGGCTAATAGGATAATATTCAAAATAAAGTAAATTATTTTCATATATTTTTTATAATTTTTTATTTATATATATATATATATATATATATATATATATATATATTAGATATATTTTAGTTTTTATTATATATATATATATATAGAAAATAAGGATAAATAGATTAAAAAAAATTCAGATAGATAGAGTGCGGCGTACTTTAGGAAAAGTGCGCCGACTTTTCTGGAAATTTGTGTTTTTTTATATTTATGATAAACTAGATAATTACAAATACACAAGGCATATAATCAGATAAAATACAATTCTAAATGATTATAGAACCTAAGACTAGCAGATTTGGGGTTTTGGTTTTGGTTTTTGAAATAAGATTCCATTTGTGAAAATTTGCAGAAAGTGCGGCGTACTTGGGTAAAGTACGGCGTACTTCCTGGGTTTTAGGAAAACCGGCGCACATACTGGATGTGCGGCGTACTTCTTGGAGAAATAAACGATTTTTAGGTTTCGTTAGCTAGAAAACGGTACGACGAGTTTGAAAATTTTGTGAAACAAAATAGCACCTAAAACAAGCAACAAACTGATAACAACTTAAACAATTCCCCGGCAACGGCGCCAAAAACTTGATGCGTGTGTTTTGCAAGCTTTAAATTTATAATAACTAGAAATAATGATTTTTACTAAAAACACAACATTCGGGCAAGTATACCCTATTCGAGTGTAATATAGGATTAGGTAAGTCCAGGTTGTTCCAAGGGAATTGAAGTTTTCACAGTTTATAATTAAGGTGCTAAGGCTAAAATGATTGTCACGGATCAAATTAACCAAACCGTGCATATATCGGATAAAAGGATGATTCAAGTAAATGATTAAAGTATGTTTGTTTAGGAAATGATCACTAAGACAATGAAGTGTTTAGGATAATGTTTATAAGTTTAGAGAATGAAGATTTCACAAATTACAAATCCTTTCGGCCTTTAAATATAACGAGTGATTATATCGATTTATAACAACAAATCCTTTCGGCCTTTATAAGTTATTATAACCAATATATTAAGTGGAATGATTAAACACATATATAAAAGAACCCTTTCGGCCTATATTCTTGTATAAAATATGTTTTACCAATTCAATAAACACATATCCAAACGCTCTATATCAAAGATCACATAATGCCCAAACAAACATAGAACGACTACTCCATGATCAAAGAAGTAACAAAAAACATTATGAACTTAAACAATTCAATAATAATCATATTCAAAGGATAAACAAGATTATACCAAAATCCAAGAGCAAATAATGATGATTTCACAAGAATTTCTCAAGAACACTTTATTATATT
>BQNB010095301.1:0-25903 GCA_026074375.1 Tanacetum coccineum
TGTGTGTGTGTGTGTGTATATATATATATATGTGTGTGTGTGTGTGTATATATGTATGTATATATATGTATATATAGATATATATACATATATATACATATATATACATATATATTATTGAAGGATTTTTGACGAACATCAATTACTCCCTAGATTGCTTCTCCTAGTATTGTTGCCTTGTCACCTTTGTAATGATCTGTGTAATTATTTCTTAAGTCATGAATGAATTACACGAACTCGTCGTCTACTTAGTATTCCGCTAGAGCAACGCACACGTAAGGTAGTATGAAGACTATTACATGGCCTCTAGGGGTACACTAAGTGCATGCGAAATATATTAAAAGTAGATCAATCATATTAGGGGGCAAGGTAGTATGAAGACTGTTACCCGATGGTATCCTTTCTACCAATGTTTTGAAACTTGGTTCGACCCGGCCGGGTCAACCGGTTGAACCGGTTCCGGATAAAAACGGGTCAAATTAAACCGTGTTTCATATTTTCGAAACCCGGTTTGACCCGGTCGGGTTTTGGTTTTTTCATGTTTTTTTATAAATAAAGTAAGTTTTTTATATATATTTGCAACGTAATTTTATTTGTTACATGTTATATTTGGTAGTAAATCGTTTTTAGGCTAAATATAAGGTATATTCATAATTTATATATATAATTTTTTGTATTATTGCAAATATTATTATTTTTTATTATTTTTTTGAAAACCGGGTTGACCCGGCGGGAGAACCGGTTGAACCGGTAACCCGGTGACTCGACCGGGTCGATTAGAGACCCGGTTTTCAAAACATTGCTTTTTACACAATCATGTTTCCCTTGACATATCAACAACAATACAGACAAAAGCTGTTTTTCTAGAGCCTAACACGCACATCCATCACAAGAAGCAACACCACTAAGATCTACATTATAGGTTTCATACAATCATAAATAAACACAATAGAAGGTTTAGCCAAGCATATTCAAGATAAAGCAAGAGCATAGATAGATCAAACAACACATAGACATATTGAATGATTAAATAAACCTTAATTGATTAAAACATGAGTTGGAGGAAGTACAATAAGGTTTTTAAGCCCTAAATTCGTCCCTAACAGCTTCTAAACAAACTAGGGTCCGTACCCTCTTTTTATTCTAAAGTTACACACTCAAAACCCTAAATTCGAGTTTGTATATATAGGAAAAATGCTATGACGACATCGTGTTTTAATCATGACGCCGTCATGAAAGAGAATATTCTAGATAATGAGGTGGGTCGTATGCTCTGACGCCGTCGTGGAATCTTGTGACGCCGTCTTGATCTTCATGGTGACGGCATCACGTTGTAACTGTGACTCCATCTCCAGCCACTGTAGAGAAATTCTTAATCAATGTGGTCCATAGTCTTGTCCGTTTCTTCTCCAAATGAGCCCAAGTCACGTGTAATTCTTCCAAATGCCTTCCAAATAAGAAATACCTGAAAAGGAACGATTAAGTACTTATTTTGGGCATAAATGCACGATTTAGGGGGTTAAACAACCCCGAAAAAGTGTATAAAATGACACCTCATCAAATACCCCTACACTTGGGATTTGCTTGTCCTCAAGCAAATGGGCTTTTCTACCTAGACAATAACAATATGAGGGGTCATTTTACCTACTCTTTAAATACCTACTCTTTAAACATATTCTACTACACAACCTTCTAGACCTCGTAATTAAAAGCACATAAAATATATAATAGCACCTCACATAAGTGTTTGGGGATTCTCTCTTTCACTCGGTTGTATAATAACTTATAACATATGGGGAAACAGAAATTCAACACTCATACCTGTCCGAGCATATAAATTTACCATAGGCTTGGTAATGGATCAACATCTCCAACGCTAGGCGCAAGTATTATTCATTACTATCTAATAGGTCTTTATAAAGGGTTGTGAGGTGTAGGTGTAAGATAACATATAATGGAAACGGAAACGGATGAGATACATTTGGGTGGTAACTTTGGGTGAATTTGGAGTGGAAGGGTTAGCTAATTATTTACACGAATACACTTTGGTTTGGATTGCTAAGCCAAGGACTCAGAACGAAAGTTTTCACAAAATCTACACTATTCTACATCTTCTTTTTCTTTTTCTTTTCTCATTTTTTTATAACATAGTACATCACATAGGGTTTATAATACGTACCCCTACACTTGAGCTTTTACATGCTCGATATTTACAATCTAACTAATGACCCGTATTGAGGTGGATCAAAATAACATGGCGATTTTTTGACAAACTATGGGGGTATTGACTTACTTCTTCTTCCCCCATCTCAGCGAAATAATTACTCCATTGAATCCCAATCGTCACAAAACTGTATTTACAAGGATAAGGACTTAGCAATCGTGTATTTAATAATTAACTTGGGTTAAACACAATAATGTACTAAAAGTGAGTACATATAAGATAGGCTAAGGCTTTTTGGGTGTAACGATTGGTTAAGGGTGACAATGCTCTTCATTAATAATCTGGAATCCACTAGAAAATTACGAGAACCGTGAAAAAGGATAGGCTCGGAGGGTTGTACTAGGGGTATCCTTCACTAAAAATGTGTGCATGGCAAGGGTGTGGGATAGTTATATGATCGGTGTGACCATCATAACAATTACAGGTTTAAAACATGGGTTAATCCTAATGCCTCTTATCAAGCAAATCCTAATACTTACTATGCAGTCTCGGGATGCATAACAATTACAAGTTATAGAATTTAATATGCTACCGGTACACTCTCATAATCCTAAAGTAACCGATACCAATGTTCATGCGAAAAAGCGACAAAACACGCATATATACATCGTTAACGACGAAATAGACACACAAGATGCTCACTTCCTTAACTCGAACAAGCTAAAGGTATAATATCTAAGGGCGAACCTCACATTGTGAGGGTGGAATTTGAGGGTTTTTGTACTAGTAATATAAATTCCTATCCATGAGACGCTAATAATACTTGGTTTTCGTTGGTATGTGTCATAAAAAAATTTAAATTTTGGTAAAAATTACCTCTTATGCTATGTTTCGATATATTACCCATCATTATAAGGACAAAGCAAATGACAAATGAAAGAATAGTTTCTAAGGCTTATTTTCCCCATACACTTAAGAGTGAAACATTCCAAATGTTCTCTGACGACAGTACCGTTGAAACTGAATAAGGAAAAGAAAACAAGGAAAAGAAACTAGTACTCCCCTGGTTTGCTCAATAATAAAGAAGAAACATGCGATAACTGGTTAAATCCTCCTCCGAGAATCATCCAATGAAACTTTCTAAGAACTTCCAAGCTTCTTCTCATCAAATATAACCTGTAATCAAAGACAAAGACAACTATACCAAGCATAAAATGTGCGATTTACCAATATACAATGTGATTTTAGGGTTCGACTCAATAGATAGGATGAGAGAATTGTTAAACTCATTAGGTATTTGCAGGTTTATAACAGAAGAATACATATATTAAATGTTATGCAAGTTTTATTTTCAAAAATAATTAAAAATTTTAAGTTTTCTTGACCTGGGTGTTTGACGCCGTCAGGGTTTGTGTGATCCCGTCACAGGTGACGTGGTGACAGCGTAGCTTGTAAATCGTAACGCCGTCTCTACAGTCTGCAAAAACAAAATTTTTGTTTTTGATGAAAAATTTCCTGCACCTGATTCCATAAGTTAGTTCCTGTATAAATGGCTGCATAAAACCTAAGATTTAACAATTCAATCATATGACTTGAAAATGACGCGAATTAATCTAAACAATTCATTTAACATGTTTGAATTTGGCTCAAAATCCGGATAAATTCCCCTACACTTATTGTTTGCAAAATACCTTTGATTGAAATTAAAACGAGGTTAAAGATAATACAAAGCATGATTATAAGATAGTTCAAACATAATAAAACAAACTATGAAGAATTACGACACACATGGCACTCCTAATTGTGGGAAAGTAAATTGGGTTGCCTCCCAAGAAGCGCTTTTCTTTATTAACGAGTATTGTAGCTAGACTCGAAGTCACACGTCTTTACGTGACTTCTCCTTCATCATCCAATCCAGTTTCATATTCAAGGCCTAACTCTAAACATTCCTTGTAGAGCCCTAATATCTTACTCATTACATAGTCAACTCCTATTCTCTTGTCCTCATCGTTCCTAAGGTAGATCGATTTTGTGTGTTCTTTTTCTAGGTTTGATAATGAGTTGTATTGTTCTATCTTATAGGGCATTTTATAGGCAACTTCATCATCTCCATTGGTGAACCTAACTACTCCTTCGGGTAGGTCATGAGTCATATTGGATATTTCAATGAAAGGCCTCCCTAGAACTACTTGTGACAACCTAGGGTCTATGATCGAGCTAATATCCTCGATAATCATGAAGTCAACAACATAGGTAAAGTTTCCTATGAAGACATGCATCCCTTTAATCCTCCTTGTAAAATTACTAATTCCTCCATTCGCATCTTCCCTAGGGTTAAGTTTTCTCCTCATGATCCAATTATACATCATTCGAGTCATGATACTTAGAGGGGAGTTAAGGTCAATGTAGGCTTTTTCAACATGCACATGCCTAATGTTGCATGGTATCTTAAGATTAAAGGAGCATCCTTTCGTGATGATGGGGTTTTGTAGAAATATTGAGGGGATCGGGCTACATATAAGGTACTTATGGTAGGTTAGCTCATCTCTAGTGGGAAACGTGTCGAAGTATTCTACTGTCGGTCCTTCCGTTGTTGTCCTTTCGCCTTAATTGGGACTCTCATTTTAAGTTTCATCATCATCTCGTATGATCTCGATGAACATTACTTATCCATCATCCTCTTTAGGGCAGGCAAATTTTATATTGGAGGATTAGGGAACTAATCTGAGCGATTCAAGCATCGAATTTAACTTTCGTACTTATTATGTGGCGATGGAAGCTAATGGATCAGGTTGTGGGTGTGGGTTAGAGTTGATGTTTCCAAGGCTGCCTTTTTTTTCATGTCCTACGTCAGGCTCATTATCTTGGGATTCTTCAGGCTGCTTGGGGTGGATTGTGATGGCGTTGATTGAGCTATGGATGTGGGTTGGCATTGCGGATCTATTGTTGGGCAAACGAAACTGGATGAGTCCCCAGTTTTGGGTTCTTAACTGTATCGCTAGGTAATGTGCCCGCTATTTGATCTGTGATGGCTTTCAACACAGTGTCGATTTTTTTGGTCATCTTATTTTTTGTCATTTGAAATCGGCTTCAAACTAGGAGAATCTGGCGTCTTGAGATGTCATGAATTCAGAAACCAGTCCTTTTATATTTGATTGGTTGTTAAAATTTTGAGGACGGTTGTTGAAGGAACGGTTCGGGATCGAACCGTTGGGTTAGAACCGATTAGGTGGGTTTGAGAAATTGTTTTGGGAATTTTGGGGTTGTCTCCACCTAAGGTTTGGGTGACTTTTTCATGACGGATTGTAGGTGTCACCAAGATTGTTTTGCTCGGGCTTGAAACTATACCACTGACCTCCTGCTTCATTGGTACGCGAAGATACGTATTCAACAAAGGCTTGTTTGGGGTCTTCCATGCAATACTGAGTGTCATCGGGACCACTACATATTTCACATGGGGTAGTGATTTTATTTCCTTGAGTAGGTTGTGTCAGAGCAAGATAAGCTTCCATCAAGCGTTGAACTTGATTTTCGAGCTCGATTAGACGGCGGTCGGATGTACTCGGGACATCTTGAGGCAATGCGATTGCCTTGACTGACTTAGCGAAATCCCTTGGGTCGTTCCAACTTTTGTTGTCATAGAGGGCGAGGTCCTCTAATATTGCCCAGGATTCTTCAGCGTTGAGGTCACGAAGCTTACCACCGGCCGATTGGTCAATGGTTCGTCTTGTGACGGGATTGACATGGTCATAAAAAATTTAGACTTAGAGCCAAAGGTCGATGCCATGATGAGGGACTTTTTGGAGTAAGTCCTTGAAACGAGTCCACGCTTCGAATAGAGATTCTTCATGATGTTGTTGGAACACCAGGATATCGTTGTAGAGTTTTGCGGTCCTTCCCGGTGGAAAGAATTGAGCAAGGAATCGGGTAGTAAGATCCTCCCATGTGGAGATGGATCCTGCTGGAAGACGTTAAAGCCAATTGATCGCGTAGGGAAAATTAAAATAAACACAGGCGCGTTCTTTACCTATTTTCACCGTCAAAGTCAAGTGAGTCCACGAGTTTAAGGAAATCCTTGAGGTGTTGATTTGGATCCTCAGACCGAAGTCCGTGGAAGATGATGTCGGATCGAAGAGGTACCACGTTGTTCCCTACGGGGAGCTCGATGGTATTCCTATAGCCCTCGTGGCTTGGTTTGGAGTAGCTCCTAGAGTACGGATAGGATTCTCATCTCCCATGGTGGTTGACGAGAATGGGTTACGAAACAGATAACACGAAGAAAAGATAGACTATGAGAAAGCTAATATGCGGAAATTAAAATTCTCACTTGAAAGGATTCAACACAGTAAAAATAGTTTGACTATGATCAGAACCGAACTATTCCCCAGGAGGCGGCGCCAAAAACTTGATGCGGTCGTCGTAGGAATTCTACAAGAAGTTTTACAACTCCCTAGGCAGAGCACCTAATCGTTGTAGTAGTAGTATAGGCAAGACTTGGGGGTTGTTATCGTTTACTCGGGGAATAGGTCAAGAAGGGTTGATCGCGGTCTAACATAATTTTAAGGGTTGAGAGAAGATTATTTTTGTTTTTATATTTTATGGAAAGCAAGTAAATCATATAATTGGAGAGGTGGTTGGTTTTAGCTATTAACTAAATATAAATCTACGCTAATTGGTGATAACAATAAGATAAAAGACTGTGTTTATTTAATCATATATTACCCCCTAGATTGCTTCTCCTACTGTTGTTACCTTGTCACCCATGTAATGATCTGTGTAACTATTTCCTAAGTCATGAATGAATTACACGAAATCGCCGTCTACTTAGTATTCCACTAGAGCAACACACGCGTAAGGTAGTATGAAGACTATTACATGGCCCCTAGGGGTACACTAAGGGCATGTGAAATATATTAAAAGTGGATCAACCATATTAGGGGGCAAGGTAGTATGAAGACTGTTACCCGATGGTATCCTTTTTACACAATCATGTTTCCCTAGACATATCAACAACGATACAGACAAAAGCTGGTTTTCTAGAGCCTAACATGCACATCCATCACAAGAAGCAACACCACTAAGATCTACATTCTTGGTTTCATACAATCATAAATAAACACAATAAAAGGTTAACCAAGCATATTAAAGATAAAGCAAGAGTATAGATACATCAAACAACACATAGACATATTGAATGATTAAATAAACCTTACTTGATTAAAACATGAGTTGGAGGAAGTACAATAGGGTTTTTAGGCCCTAAATTCGTCCTTAACAGCTTCTAACGAACTATGGTTCGTACCCTCTTTTTATTCTAATGTTACACACTCAAAACCCTAAATTCGGGTTTGTATATATAGGAAAAACGTTGTGACGGCGTCGCGTTTTAATCGTGACGCCGTCATGAAAGAGAATATTCTAGATAATAGGCTGGGTCGTATGCTTTGACGCCGTCATGGAATCTTGTGATGCCATCTTGATCTTCGTGGTGATGGCGTCACATTGTATATGTGACGCCGTCTCCAGCCACTACAGAGAAATTCTTGATCAATGTTGGTATAGGTCTGTAGTCTTGTTCGTTTCTTGTCCAAATGAGCCCAAGTCACGTGTAATTCTTCCAAACGCCTTCCAAATGAGAAATACCTGAAAAGGAACGATTAAGTACCTATTTTGGGCATAAATGCATGATTTAGGGGGTTAAACGACCCCGAAAAAGTGTATAAAATGACACATCATCAAGGATGAGGATATATGTAGCAAAGGAAATAAGGCTGATGTAACCATATATAAGAGAGCTATGGTTAATAGGAAAGCTAAAATGGTTGAAGACGTAGGTGTTGTGAAGAGGGGAAAGGACAGAGGTGTAGTCATTGAAGACGGTGGTTTTATTAATGATGGAGGGAAGGAGACAGTGGTTACTAAAAGGGCCATTAGAAGCAGAAAAATGGAAGGAAAAAGTGTGAAGGTGTGTCGGCTAACTTGGTTAATTTATTTTAATCAAACATAACGTACGTTCGTAGGTATTAACTAGTTATTGTATCTTCAATTAAATTGCAGGTGGTGTCTAAACGATAGAGTTGCTTGTTTATCCACTTCTATTATTTGGTTGATCAACAAAATATTTTGGTAATATCTATTTCAGTGTTTATGGTATGAAATTAAGTACTTTTATGTTTATGTCAGTTTATGTGCATCTAAAGACTAGTATGATGCAAAATCTATGTGCACCTGGATGCTTTATGATATGCTTGTTGATGTTTTGCTAGTGTTAAGGTAGGAACCTTCAACATTTATATTGTATAATATTATTTTATGGTCATTATGCTTGGCATTTCGTGTTGCTGTAAGTATATGTTAACTAATTCTAAATATGGGTACCAGACTTACAGACATACATAACATATGCTATATTAGATAAACATAAATTTAATAAAAAATTATATTATATTCTTACTGCAGCACCAAATGCGATGAATAACATCTTGAAACGTCCTTTATGGTCGGTGTCGATGTGTGTAACAATATTCTCATTAGTCAGCTTTAAGTTATAGCAATAATAAGGTAGCTGAGCAAATGAGGAGACAGGGTCTCCTTGATTTGACTCCAATGCTAACTGTTTCCTCTTCCAAGCTCTTTTGTATGAAACATCAATATTGAACTCTATATTCAGATCCTTGATAATATCCTTTGGTCTATATACCCTTGTAACATCCCTGAATTTCAGAATTATCAATTGGCATAACATTTTTGCTGTTGCGTTACGATGATTTGGATAGAATTGTGTTTTAGGACAAGTATGATTGTCGTTAATGTAAGTAACTCTAAACCCATTCTCCTTCTTAATCCTACGAGTGCATATGTACCAATAACAATCTAGGTGGACACATTCTACCGCGTAACTCTAAACCCATTCTCCTTATGAAAACACTCATAACTACATCACCTGATTCTAAAACTGCCTTCAAGAAAAAATCTACATCATCTTCGTCGATTATGTTGAATGAGTTTGAACCAATGTTGTAAGATAACAAAAGTTCTTTGTTATCCCTTAACATTGAACTTTTTGCGTACATAACGCACAATTTTTTTTTGACTTATATTCTTTGGGAGTAATACACCACATTTGATTTCTTTATAAACCAAAATAACCTTGAATTTTGGGGAAGAAGGAGAGCTCATTGAGTTGAGTTTTACATGTAATAACTATACCCAATGATCAAATGAAATACATACACATACTTTAGCCATTAATACCCACACCTACTAGTCGCCCTATCTCCTAAAGTACAAGTCGCCCGGGAATTTTAATTTTACTCATAAACACATACAAGTACTAAGCAACCAAATTGTACTATTATAAGTACAAATATTAATTGTAAAATTTTAACTATTCTTTCTTTGTCATCTGTGTGTAAATGTAGCATAATTTTGGTGAACGACATGCATACGAAGAATATAAGCAAACACAATTTCAAAGAAATGAAAAGAGCGTTACAAGGGTTAAATAAGCCAATCAAACCAAAAAACCTTGAACGTTTTCCAAGTAACAGAATGTCAAAATAAACCTTGAACGTTTTGCAACACTTATGCTGTTAGATTGGACATTGTGAATCTTCTAACATTGAACAAATATGCTAGGGGATTGATTGGTTCCAAAATGCTAACATAACATAATAGTTTAAGCATACATCCAAATACCTACATGTTGTTTAAAGTTAAACTACCATGAAATTCTCTGGCAATACCTTCTTCACTCGTCTCCACCAATGTCTTTTACTTCCACCAGCCCAACCAAGTGAATCATAAAATGTAACAACTCCAGTACGTATTTTAAGCTCAGCAAGACACCAATTTTCTTTCGGTTTATTAACCGAAAAATACACCTGATTTATAATTAAGGAACAATTAATAACAAATTAATAAACACTTTAATCTGACATAATAAAAAGTTTGGGCGGAACAAACCTTCTCAACGGCTATCCAGGGCAGGGGATACATATGGCCGTTTGAAAATTAATCTGGCATCATCCCACTTAAGATGCATGTTGAGAAATGAGGGCTTATAATCGCCCAATCTGCCTCAGGTGGTCTTAGAGACCACATTAGATCAATCCATAAATCAAGGTGCTGTGAATGGAAATTAAAATATAAATAAGAATTGAAATGAATTATGATTAATTTTAAACTAGGCAATCTATAGGTACTTACTTAGTCAGTCAACCAGCCTGATTTACCAATGTTAAGACAAGACAACCTCAACCAAAAAGATCAACCTATAACAATGTCTCATTTCCCCCAAGGAAACTGATACTCTGGTAGATCCTTGTTGGTTATAAACGCAGACATATACTCAGGAACTGTAACCTTGTCACTTTTGCAACCATCTTGTCTTGACAGATTCTAGTTAAACAAAAATATAAAAATTTGATTATAAATAATACTAAATTTATAATTAATAAATTAACTACGAATTTGAGCCAAACCTCAACAAACGGGTCATGTGTCATTATATGATTGATTGACCGAATTCGTGGCTATTTGGAGATATCCTGTAATCAATTGGACATATGACTAATATAATAAAATATAATATATTGAATTAAAATTGATAATAAAAAGTAATGTACCTCTAAATAGAAAGGCAACACAATGTCATCTGTTTTCTTTAACCTTGTCTTTCTTTTTATAGGGACTGGAGTTGTATCTGATTGTTGACCAAATGGTGATTTCAGAGACATAGCCACCTTCTTCTTTCTTATTTGAGCATACCTTAAAACATAGTTTGGTCTTAAAGCGCGTTGGGAATTCTTCTTCTTAAATTTAAGGGTGCCTAAACCTCTCCCTAAATTAGGTCCCTCTTCGACTGTAACCCCAACAGTTTCTTGAATAACAGTTGTTTTTCCTTTATCAGCATTTGGTTGTTGTTCTAAAATCTCATCTTTGACATCAACTTTATCGGGTTCTTGTTGAAACTCCAGATCATTTAAAGATGATTTGGCAGGTTGCTCTTCATCGTTGAACAATAACATGTAGTCATCATTTCAACAAATATAAATGCAAAAACAAGTAAAGGAAAGCAATAATTTAAGCAAACACAACCTAAGTACGAAAAACGTTAACGGGATTTTAAAACGCGACTTAAAAACCTAAAACTTCAAATTTTACCTCTAGAAAAGCAAACTTGGTTTCTAAAAATCCTAAATGATAAAACAAAAAATTAAAAAAAAAAAGAATTATATTTTTTTGACTTTTATTTAATTTATTATGAATTAAAAACACTTTTAATCTAAATTAAACATTAAAAATACTAAACTAATTTAGAAAAGTGTGAAAAATGCAAGAAAAGTAGTTTGAACTATGAGGAATCTAAGAAAAATGCTAACTTGAAAATTGGCTGAACGAATAAGCTATAAATAAGCTTATATAAGCTGTAAGCTTATAATGGCCAATACCCCTTAAATATTAAATATTGCAAATACAAATTGAAAAAGACCCAAGGGCGAGTGGTAGTGTAGATTGGTGTTAAATGTGTTGAGTATGAAGGCTAAGGTCGCAGGTTCGAGTCCTGGACCTTGGTTTTTTTTGAAAAATATATATATATTTTTTTAAAAAAAACTTAACTAATAAGCCTAAATAAGCATTTTTTTTGAAAAGAAACTTTTTGAGAAAAGCACAAATAAGCCAGAAAATGAGATGAAAAGAGTTACAGAATACTTAAAAAGGACATATGAGCTTTTTACTTAACTTATTTTGTGAATAAGCTTTAAAAAGCTAGACTTAAGGGCTGATAAACTCAAAAGGGCTTTAATTTAACCTAATAAGCATATAAAAACAAAAAATTAGCAATTCCAATAAGCCATAAGTTTAGATTCTCAAATAAGCTTTTAGACTAAATTTTAAGCTAGTAAACCAATAAGCAATTGTCTAAGAACTCAAAACAGATTAAGCTTATACATTAAGCTATAATAAAAAGAAAAAATTAAGCACTATAGATTACTAATAAGCTTATAAAATTGCAAATGAAAAGGGCTGTCTAGGCTAAGTCTATTTTTTCAAGTTTTTATAAAAGTCAAAAGGGGCTTTTGCAGCCTTAAAAATAAGCACTTAAATGAAGACTTAAAACCTAAATAAGCTTAAACATATAAGCTTTAGACTACAAATAACTTATGCTATTAATTTTAAGGCTTAACTCAGACATTTGCTAACTTAAATTTGAGCTTGAAAAAGGGCTTTTTATCTAAAAAAACTACTTGTGCATTTGACAGTTTTGAATCAAACAATTGCACACTTAACCAATCACTAATCTAATGCATTAGGAAACCAAAATGAAGCATAGACAAGACCTCAAAACAACTTGTATGCAAAAGAATAGAAATAAGCAGTTTGAAAAATTGCTCAGACCACAGATTCAAACACTTAGAACACACAACCTTAAAACTTAGATTTAAACCAATAGAACTTATAAAAACTGACTTTTAGGTTAAATTAAAGTTTGTTAAAGTTGGCTTAAAGAACAAAAATAATTTTTACCCTCATTTGACCCATTTTGGCTCTTGACCCAAACACCCCATTAAAAATCCTTTTTGTATTTTTAGATTACTAGGGACTGATTTAGGCTAGGATTTTTGAAAACAGATGTTTAACTAAGTTTATTAAGCAAATTTCAACCAATTGTAAGCACTCAATAATAAGCAAATTAAATAAGCTGATTTTGGCTTTTTAGGAAAAACAAATAAGACTTAAAGACAGATTATGAGAAGCATAAGACATCAAATAAGCAACATACGGTCTAAATAGGTAGTAATAAGCAATTATGAATAGTAAATAAGCAGTTTAATAAGCAAAGACAGAAAATTACCAAATAAGCCTTTTTGAAATCAAAAATAGAACACACCTTGTTCTTTGCTTTTAACAAGGAGTTAAGAGCTTCTTAAGAGCTTATAAGCTTATGCTATTAAGTACCATAACCCCATCCCTTATTGGCTTATCATCCAAGAGCTTGGAAATCATATAACAGTAATGAAATAGGAGGAATTAGAAATTTGACTTTTTATTGAATAAACCTTGAGATTACAATGCTTGGGAAGGTAAAATGCTTAAGTAATAAGCTTTAAATAGATAATTTAACATAAAGGAATAAAGTATAATGCTGGAAAAGGAGACGATCTTCATTCTTGAAATCCTCCCCTATTTATAGGGGAGTCTTGTGCAATCCGTGAGGTAAGAAACAGCTAACCATCTTTGTTGATCCTAAGCCTTAATTGATTCTTTACCTTGTAAAGTGTTTGTTACCTTGGATGAATCCAAAATAACAATGGTTGAGACTTTGTTTGTATATCAAAGTGTATGCGGAATCTACACTTCAATACTCTAGAAGTATTAATCAATGGAACAATACCAACAATAAACAATGAATAAATAACAAAACGCTTCAATATTATTAGAACAATAATACGAGTACTCTTGTAGTACTAGGGTTACAACCTAATATGGATTTAGATTCTCGATTACTATAGTGTTATGGATGGATTAGTAAAAAGGATTAAAGTTTCTGTTCATCTGATAAAGAACAATCAGGGGGAAGAAGAACAGGTGTTGGGTGGGTGTTCATTACGAGGTTGTAGTGTGTCCGTTGTTTTATGTTTTAGTGTGTGTTGCAAGAGTGTGAATTTAATAAAATTATGTAATAATATTATTAGGTATAAAAACAAAAATAGGTATACAAACAAAAATAAAATCTGTTAGTTTAAAAAAATACAAAGTACTTTAAGTCGCCCAAAAGTGCAAGTTGCACTAAAAGTACAAGTTGCACTAAAAGTACAAGTCGCAACATGTGCTATAATATTATTTTATGTAAAAGTACAAATGTAAAATGACCAAAAACCCAGTTGCCCAAAATACGGTCGCCCTTTTGCACAAGTTGCCCAATCCAAAAAAAATTACACATACATAACAAATACGTACCCGAAATGTACTTTAATAATTAAATAAGGGACACATGGCGTGTTGTGGTGAGGTTGCCCAATCGCACAGTCGCCCCGACTCTTTAGGGCTAAAAATTTTTTTTAGTGGAGAAGGAGACTTAGCACCCATTAAACTCGGCACTCTTTAGGGAAAGTTTTCCCTTGATTTATGACGTATGCTATTTTTTTTACGTCCTGGCTTGCTTTGCCTTGAGTATGTGAGCGACAATTTGGTGTGCAATCCTGTTATCAAAGACAATGATTCTTCGATGAACGGAACAATTTGATTGAAAAAAAATGGGGGAGATGGTTTTGTTTGATGGCAAATCAACAATTTAGTGTGTTTTGATGGCAGGATATTTTGTGTGATAGGGTTTTATGCAGTTGTAAAAGAAAAACAGAAAATCCAGTATAAAAAACAATAAAGCTAAATAAGCGGAATCCCTCTGGATCACCTGCAAGTAGCCTAATTACCGGAGGATTAGCAAAGTTTGTTGGTTGGAACTTACCTAGATCTATGATACCATTAAAATGCCTAAAGAGATGTATTATATTGAATTGTGTTTTTTGTTGATTACATAAGGAAGGGTGTTATACGCTTAGTTATACTAAACACACAACCTTAGTTGAACAATTAAACTTAACGTACTCTAATGGAACGTTAACTTACAATTTAGGGTTTGTGACAACAAACAATATCACCTAACGATTTCATAAGGTATTATAAAAACTGAAAAATACACACATTTGAACAAACAACGTGCTGAAAGTTGAGTTCTTTTGGAAAAGTTTTCAAAATACCTTCTGTAATGGGTGCCATTTTTAATTTGAGAGTAGGGTGATGGATAAATGTTGAAACTAGAAAAGGTCAATGCTATATTCACTTTTTTTATTGAGTTTTGATTAGTACAGGACTGAAAGTGTAACAAAGGATAGAAGTTTGAAGGTTTGTTCCAGTTTTGAGAAGATTTGAAGTTGAAGGGCCAAGTTGCAAATATGTTTCTATAAGCTAAATTCTGATCTAGGGTTTGATAACCTTCATTCGCCTCTCAAAAAGTTTTTCTCTCATTGTTAATATCTGTCTTTTTTTTCATCACGATACATCAAATGAGAATGATAGGGCAAGAGGAGGAAACCAGATTCAAGCCCATCAGAACGAGACGCGAGTCCATAACAAGTCCACTGGACTCGAGACCACAAAAGTAGTAGTGCCTGGATCAAGCTTGATCCAGGTGGACCATGAAGACTAATTCCCCACATTTATTAATTTAGCTATTGTTTAGTTCTCTTTATTTTTGATTTTTATGGTATTGTGGTCAGTTCTTATTTCCAAAGTTAAGTGAACATAGGTTGGTGAGTTTTATCGTTTTCCTCTTTGTTAGTACTTGTGAATCATGGGATGGCAAAGACATTTTTTTTTTGAGGATGCGCGACAATCCGTATTCTCTTTTAGAAATAAATTTTCCATTGCTATCCTAAATGTTTAGATTGGTGCATTTTAGAGTGTTGAACTTTAGAGACTAATTTAAATTTAGCGTGGCTAACTGTATCGCGAATTCGAATTAGGTTGCCCTTAGGCGGGAAATTTTTGAGTGGTGTGGCGTAGCTTGAAATAAAACCGTGACGTATATTTCAAGTTTCGAATCGGGTTACAGATCCTATTTTTTAAACCTCCCGGCTATCATATGGTATTCAGAGCTAGTTGAAAACCCAAACATACCGAGTTGAAGAAGAATTTAAGGATACTATGAAGGCAAGATAAACTGAAATGGCGCAACAAAATGAAAGTTATGCAAGATTCAAATCCATGATTTGCTTAATTACTCCAACTCAGCGGGGATGATTCAAATTCACCATGGATCGGTTAATAAAGGCGGATACCAGTGGTTGGACACTTAATGATATAAATAGACATACTGAGTATGACGTTAAGTAGATCCGGGATGAATTCATGGAGAGGATCTAACCGTAAATTTAGTATTCAAACGATAAAGAAACTATGGACAACAACCAAAGTCAAGATTGTTGCTGTTGAAGTAGCGCAATGTATGTCCTCAACATGAGTCCATTCCAGATTTGAAGTGCGATAACGAATGGGGAAGAAAAAGATCCGAACATGACCAAAGATGAAAGCTAAGATGAAGCAGAAGTTTCTTCCTCCACATCATATTCAGGCAAGTTTTTCTCAATTACACTCTCTAAAACAAGGCACGAGGTCGGCTGAAGATTATTCACGAGAGTTCGAGTACCTGCTAATGAAATGTGACATACCCGAAGACGATCCTCAAACCCTAGTTCGCTATTTGGGAGGACTGTAACCACGAGTTGCAAATGTGGTGGAACTGCACACTTATCAAACCTTAGCTGAACTCACAATCTAGCCCACAACATCGATTCCTAACAACGGAGCAAAGGTAAACAAGAGATCAAGCCTATTTTCAAACCAACCCACATACTAAGCCCACCATTCCCACTAAACCCATTAGCCCAATAACCCCTAAGCCTGTCAATATCAATTCCCCACATACCGACACCCTAAAAGCTCCTCGGAAATGTTCCGGATGTCGAGGACTAGTGCATATAGCTCTTGTAGTGGCCACAAACAAAAGAGCTAGTTACTCTCGCTGACTTGAAATCGCCAAGGATATGATTTTGTTGTTGAAGACATGCGATGATCAAGTGGCTAACTATAACCATATGAAGAATTGGGTTGTTCAAGATAGGTTGGTGAACACCTGATGGTTATGGCGGGCCTTGAAATTACACCCGTTCGAGAGGAAAAAACTTCAGCTTGAGGAAGCCATATTTTCCACACGATGTGTATTAGTCGCTCAAAAAATTTGTTGTAGAGTGCGACGCAGTGACGGAGAAGTTGTACCAATGTCTCCTCCAAACATTGAGTATTAAGCTGGTTTACTCCTGAGCCTCATCCATCACCCTTTGTCATCCATTAGGTTGAAACTCAGGCAAAAGGTATGAGAGTTTTATAGTCTTTTAATATCGGTAAATCGTATGCAATAAATTTTGGTGTGATTTTATTACTATGAGATGCTTTCATATTTATTGGGCGCCTCTTTAGCAATTCGAGATTCGATCGTCGGGTGATACACGATGGTTATTTGAACACTTATTCTTTTGTTTATAATAATCGGAAAATAGACCTCACCCCCATTGACCCCACAACAACCCCTCTAAAGTCTACCCTTTCCCTGAGTACCCTTCTCAAATCTGAACAGCATGAATATCACTCTACTAAAGAGTTCATTTTGTTAGGACTTGATGAAGAGGAAAACAAACCTCACCCAAACACACACCCACTGTTCCAATCACTACTAAAGTCTTACCCACATGTGTTTCCTACTGAAATTCCACCCAGTTTACCCCCATGCGTTTCATACAACACAAGATCGACCTCATTCCAGGCTTAGCTCTTCTAAATAAACCCGCTTATCATACTAACCCATAGGAAACTATTGGGATTCAAAAACAGGTTGATGGATTGTTAGAGAAAGGACTCATTCGAGAGTCCCTTAGTCCGTGTGCGGTTCCGACATTACTAGTACCAAAGAAGAATGAAGAATGGAGAATGTGCATGGATAGTCGTTCAATCAATAAGATCACTATCAAGTACCGTTTCCCTATTCCTCGTCTAAATGATTTACTGGATGAGCTCCATGGTGCCACCATTTTTTCTAAAGTTGATTTGAGGAGCGGGTATCATCAAATAAGGATATACGAAGGCGATGAGTGGAAAACAACCTTCAAAACAAAAGAAGGGTTATACGAGTGGCTCGTTATGCCATTCGGATTGTCAAATGCACCTAGCACCTTCATGCGGTTGATGAATCCAATGTTGAAACCTTTTTTGAATAAATTTGTTGTTGTCTATTTTGACGACATCCTTGTGTATAACAAGACAGAATCGGATCATCAAACCCATCTACAACAGTTGTTCACTGTCCTTGCTCGGGAGAAACTATATGGGAACTTAGAAAAATGTGATTTTTTTGCTAACCAAATCACCTTTCTTGGCTATCTTGTATCCGCACAGGGAATTCAAGTAGATGACACAAAAATACAAGCTATCCGAGATTGGCCAATACCGCAAACTATCCAGCAAGTTAGAAGCTTTCATGGCCTTGCTTCTTTCTATCGGCGATTTATAAAAAAATTCAGCACCATTGTGGCGCCAATGATTGAGGTTACCAAGTATAAGCACTTCGAATGGAACCCACAAGCACAAATGGCCTTCAAAGAACTCAAAAGGCAGCTCTCCTCGACTCTAGTTTTGGCGCTGCCGTGCTTCACTGATGTTTTTGAGGTCGAGTGTGATGCATCTGGTGTGGGAATTAGGGTTGTGCTCTCCTAATCGGGCCGTCCAATAGCCTATTTCAGTGAGAAGCTCAATGATGCGAAGCGCCGTTATACTACATACGATAAGGAGTTCTATGCTATCATCCGAGCTTTAGATCATTGGCAACATTACCTGATATCAAAGGAGTTTATCTTACATTCAGACCATGAAGCTCTAAAGTATATTCAATGTCAACACAAGCTGCAGCCAAGGCACGCTAAATGGGTGGAGTTCCTTCAAGTTTTTAACTTTACTATCAAGCATAAATAGGGAAAGTTGAACAAAGGAGCCGATGCATTATCCCGCAAATACATACTGCTTAATCATCTACAACAAAAAATTATTGGGTTTGAACTTCTCAAGGATGAATATCCTGCTGATCTAGATTTTGGTGTTCTATTTTCACACGGCCAGGCGACTCAAAATCATTCACTGGGTGAATTCCATATTTTTAGTGGATTTTTATTTAAGCAACAACGTCTTTGTATCCCTCGTCATAGCATTCGAATCATCTTAATTCAAGAAACGCATGCAGGAGGATTGACTGGTCACTTAGGTATCGATAAAACGACCCACCTGTTACGAGCTAACTTTTTTTCGCCCAAGCTCGCACGTGATGTTGAGCATTTTATTCGACGTTTGCCTACCTTGTCATCGAGCTAAGAGCCAACTATCTCCCCATGGGCTGTGTCACACCCTGCCAAGGCGGAAACACGAGGCATAACGTTATGGATATCATCACAACACAATGGTGTCGAAAATAAAGAAACTCTAAAAGGCATAAATGAGTCATGGGACACAATGTGTCATGACGATATCAATAATTCAAAACAAAACATCATCTTGTATTAATGAAAGGAGTCTCACCAATACAAGGAAAATAAATTTACGATCCTAATAAAACCAAAACATCCAATAAAGGTTCATGCAAACATAACAAATAAAGGAGCGAACTCCCATGCAACCCTAGCAGTCTTTCTCTAGCCACTTTGTCTAACCTCATGATGCTCACCTGGAAATGATGCTAAAATATGTCAACACAATGGTTGGTGAGAGTCATAGGTTTAGGACACCAAATAAACCTTTAATTAAATTTTTTTTGCTACGATTATCATAACATATCATGACAAAACAATTTAAGCTAGTTATCACATAAATTCTCAAACAATTCACAATCAATCATAACGGAACGGAACGTGTCTACGATCCACATAACAACCTGGGGTAATCCATTACCCTCCGATCGGAACCATACAGAATGGAGTATTATTTCAACCCTCCAGTTAGATTTGGAATGAGTAGGGTCACTACCCTCCAACCGGACTCACACAGTGTAACACCCCCAAAATGGGTCGCAGCGGAATAAGGATCCGGGGCATGTTACTTCAAGATCAACAGCACAAGATATCGAGTTTTAATTGTGCAATATCAAATTCTTTATACAATACTCATCAGAGAGAATTTTTAGATGGAGAGATCAGCTAAAGGTCAAGAATTGATACGACTTACACTCAGAAGACATCGTGTAATTTTTACTCTCTTAATCGTTCGATTTCAATTGTTTGATTACGCTTGTATAATTACAATGGTTGTGCGGCTAAATACCACAGGGTACTAGCTCTCTTAATGAAAGTTCAATGTTTGGTTTGTTTTAAAATCGATTTCTTAATTTATCGTTGATTGTTTAATTATGTTTATCACCTCATACTTGTTTATGTGTTTGAATATGCGACCTATCATTCAACTGGGTCTAGTGTTACGGACCAAGTAATCTGATACCGCATATAGTCATATATTTATGTTTATATTACGGACCAATAGGATCACAAATAACGTTCTGTCTTTGTCTTTTGATTATGAGCTTAGTTGGACCGGTAGGTGACCCGTTTATGTTTCAGCAATCATGCTCTTAATTAACTGATAAAGATTGAAATAGTGGACTACTAGTATATAAAACACCTTCAAACAATAAGTGGGTAAAGTCCCGTTGAGCTAGAGTTTTAACAGGATCACCACTGCTTTAATTCTCTAAGATAGATTATAATTAAACTAAAGGATGCTTTATGCGGATGCATTAATTGTGACAAGATTAATTCTGTATCAACAATAATATGCATTAATTCTCTAAGACAAGATAAACTCAGACCACAACATTATATATAGATATCAACAATAACTGGACCACATTTCCTATTTGCAAGATTATTTTAAAAACCAAATATAGCTACAACCTCATTTTTGGCCTCAAAATCATATCACAAATAGGAATCATCCAGAAATTAAGATCACATAAAGCTTTATCACATCTAAAACTATCAATAACTAAGAATTGAACCAAGAACTGTCATACCCCAAACACCTTCTTAAATCTCATAAATACCATGAAAATACATATACTAAACAACCATACTTATAGCATCATTTCTGTCTCATCTTATACTTAAACCGAACATTCCACATTGATGTGGCGGGTTGTAACACCGAAGTTTTACAACCCTCCTAGGTAGAGTACCTACCGTTGTAGTGTAGCATAGGCAAGACTTGAGAGGGTTGATCGTTCTCTAGGGGAATAGTGAGGTAGGTTCAGACAGTATGTCACTACGGTCTAAGGGTTGAGGGAAAATTATTTTTGTATTTTTGTATCTTATATGAAAGCAAGTAAAACTAATATTTTGAGAGAAGGGGTTTTTAAACTAAACTAATTTACTCCTAATTATGCATAAATGCAAAATTGGTGAGAAACTCGTATAGGTAAACAAACATGCCGACTTAATCATTAACTACTCCCTAGTTGCTCTATCTAACCTATTGCGTCGTCACACCCTTGCTAGTGTAATGTGAAGTATTCCCCTAATTCAATTGCGAGTTGGTAAAAAACGCACCTATGTGATCACCTAAGTAAGGGCTCCTGAAAACGCATCTCCTCCTCAATCGTTAAATCACGCGCATTAAATACTTATCTAACCATCTTACCAAACGTGAGGCTTCATTTGATTAGTTGCGTGTCAATAGACGTCCAGCTAAGCAATTTATAACTAGTTTTCTACTGCATAACGCGCACACCACTAGCAAGAAACAATAAGTTTAGATATTACAACTAGGTTTCATACAATCATAAGCACACACAATTTAATTTAGCCTAACATGTTAACAAGTGGTGTGTTGTAGTAAGGTGTGTGATTTATGATTTCAAGTTTTAAATTTATATTTTCCTGACTTTACCAAAAACAACACTTTAACGGGCAGTGTACCCGGTCAGATGGGAGTTTCGTGGTAAGTAGGGTGTCGATCACTAAGAGCGAGAAACAATCTTTTAATTTATTAATACTTTGGTTATCTAAACTAAGTTAATTCTATTCTATGTTAAACCTATGCTAACCTATGTTAATCCTAAATCTAATGGATAGGGGGGGTTCAGCCTGAGAGACTGGCACGAGTTTTGTGGTGACTAAAATCAACTTAAGACACTAAAATACAAGCAAATTAACAGAAGATAAAAGAGCGGTCTAGCCAAATATAAGAAAACTATATTAACCATTATTAATCCAATCAGAACGTTGATTTATTTATTTAGTGCAATGATTACTTATCTCGAGGCGGCATATAATTCTTAAGACTTAGGCGGTACTTCTTCCTAAGATTTAGATACGAAGAATTCTGTCACAATTAAACGTATCCGCATAAAGCATCCTTATTTGCTGATTATAATCTATCTTAGGGATTAAAGCAATGGTGATCTTGTTAAACCCTAGCTCATAGAGACTTTACCCATTTACTGCTTAAAGGAAATTCATACACTAGTAGTCCACTAACCAAGTCTTTACCAATTAATTGAGAACGTACTCGTTGATCCCAGTGGTCACATGCTGGTCCAACTAAGCTCACAATCTAAGGGCAAATATAGGTTATTATTCGTGATCCTATTGGTCTAGATGTATAAATCACTATATGGAGAGCCATCGCGGCATCTAGATTACTTGGTCCGTACTAGATCCAGTTGAATGATAGGTCGCATACAAAAGCACGTAACATGATTGGGAGGTCACAAGAGTATGAGCCAACCTACAATAACATGATTGGGAGGTCACAAGAGTATGAGCCAGCTTACACTAACAATCATGGGAGGTCACAAGAGTATGAGCCAGTCTACAATAACATGATTTGGAGGTCACAAGAGTATTCGCCAGCCTACAATAACAATAATGGGAGGTCACAAGAGTATGAGGCAGCCTATAATAACATCAACTTTAGTAGGATGACACAAGACCCACATCCAACAATGCCGTTTGCTTTTAATCAACTTAACTTTGGTCAAACCTCACAACAAACAGATTCTCAATTCTGTTTACATGGGATACTATTAATTTGGCTGAGGCCTAATTGAATCTATTCTAGATTGTTGAACCTACTGTCCTACTCTATTATGTAATGCTGCATCAAATTATTGAATCTATTCTAAATAATAGTAGGCATTTAAGAAAATATTTTAAATGGTGCATCAAATTATTGTGCATAGAATCCATAGTAAACATTGTTTTACACAACAACTTGAAAAATAAAAACTAGATGCCATTGGGAAAGCACGAATGCTAATGATATATGACAACATATACCATTACCCAATGAAACATCTAAGCACCATACAGAGTTTAAATACGTAATAAAATAACATAAAGTCTGGAAAGTGTACCAAAAGAAAGACATACAACATTCAAGGACAGAACATCTTGTGCTGGAAATAAAAGTGAATCATTTTTTCACGATATGCAAGTGCAGCCTGTACCGAATCATCAACAGCCAATGGGACACCGTATGCTAACATGTATAGAGAATAGGAATAAATCCCTTAATAACACAATTGGGGTAAAATATGATATTGCTAATTTTAGTTCAAAATATATCTGATAGGATCACCTGTATAAGAACATGCACAGAAATACACCGCAATCGCCAAAGACCCTACCCTGTTTGTGAACATGATCAGCGTGCGTAATGGAAATCTTATACTTTGCTGGATCAATATTTTTCTTTTCAAACACACCAGTCTCCTTTAGAACCACATGAATCTTCTCCTCTAAACACTGCCTCATCTTCAAATACCACAGACGGAATTCCTTATCATGAGTTGCATTACTTTTTTCACTGTCATAGAATGTAACAATTCTTAAACATATGTGAAACATTGCAAACCAATGATGTTTTGGTTCATTTATTGTAATGAAGACCTACAAAAATATAAATTACGAGTGTAACTATAACATGTATTCAGAAGTTTTATTTTATTTAGACCGGATAGAAAAATGTACCCGCTCAACATTACTCCATCCTACTGGGTATATAGCATTGTTAGCATAAAACGTTGGCATAGACCCTTGAAGTAGAAGTGTCAGAAAGTAAGAGCTAACCATATCCTAATCCATATCGGATGGTCAGGTGTGCCACATATACATGATCCAAAGTTCAATGTGCAAGATGCAATAAATGGAAAAACAAGATAAATAACGTTTCGTAAAAAGAGAAAAAAAGTGTAAAATATATAATCACTATATGAAAATTTGCTTACAAGTTAACTAGCCATCCTTTGCGATGATCATCAACACCCCACAAACCATGCCAGAAACTACGATCAACAGAAATATCATTGCACCAAGGGAATTTACAACGACCCACAATAGACCGACTCAACCACTTCTCCAAATCATGACTCAAGAAAATTCTGTCAATTCTATTGAACGGGCATTTCAGATCCTATAAAAAAACAATATTTAAAAATGAGTAAAATAAAATGGATAAAAATTAAGTTTTTCACATAAACTAAATACCTTAATTCAAGGTTTGACAGACTTGCACTTTTCAATCATAAGTGGATTCAATACATTCTTTTGATTTGCCAATTGTTCCATGCTAGGAACATTCAAAGTTTCAAACAATCCATAATATGGAGACATCATTACATCAGCATACTTCCTCTTTTTTGGTACACAACGATCAATAGCTAATTTCATGTGAGCAGATGAGTTCATATGCCCTATGAATTTTCTTTGTTTTTCCTCTTCCGCTATCTTATTTAACCTAGCCTCCCTATGATCGTATAACATTTGGATCTCAGACTTTATTTTCTGTTCAGCCTCCTCTGCCATCTTTGAAATATCATCCTGTTGCCTCTGATCTGCCAACCTTATGATCTGATCCTCTTTCTTAGAACTATATGTGTATTTGTAATGCCGTGACAAGTGTAAACATAAATTAGTATGTATTTATAAACTAATACAGAAACACAGAAATAACAATAGTAAATTTATTACCTCACAATCACCTTTCTCATCTTCATTTTGTGATAAGTTGCAAAATCCATTTAAGACAGCTAAATCGGAAGAAAAATCTCCGTATATTGGTTGGCTAACGGGATTAGCAGGCATGAAAACACCAGGAACATGTCCATTAACATCCTGAGATGTGTTATCTTTGATGTCCGGCTCATCCTCTGATGTGCTCTTTAAAAGATCTTCAATTTGTGGGCTAAATTTGTTCAAACTTTCTTCCTTTTCAACGCGATTTGTTTTAAGAGTAATCACCTGCAAAAGAAAGAATGTTTCAAAAAACTAAAAATATTAGTAAAACATGAAGATGGGGTCCTAAGCTATGAAAAAACAAAACCAACAGTTAGCTAGAATTCAATGACATCTTTTTAATTCTATTTAAATTAGAGGTAAAGGTGTTGCCCATTTTGAATACTCAAAGAATATTGGGCATCTTATGTGTGTAATGACGTGTTGATGCGGTTGTCGTAAAGGACATCTACAAGAAGTTTTACAACTCCCTAGGCAGAGTACCTAACCGTTGTAGTAGTAGTATAGGCAAGAATCAGGGAATGTTATCATTCTTTATGGCAATAGGTTGGGAAGGCTTGATCACAGTCTAACAGAATTCTAGGGGTTGAGAGAAGATTATTTTTGTATTTTTATGTTTTATGGAAAGCAGGTAAATCATATATTTGAGAGGTTTAGTTAGTTTTAGCTATTAAACTAAATAATAAAGTATGCTAATGGTAATAACAATATAATAAAAAGATTGTATTCATTTAATCATGTATTACTTCCTAGATTGCTTCTCCTAGTGTTGTTGCTTTGTCACACTTGTGATAATCTATGTAATTATTTCCTAAGTCATGAACATATTACATGAAACTGCCGTCACTACTACAAAAAAAGCCATAGAAACTGGTCAAAATAGCCCATAAAGAGTGGTTTTGGAACCACTCTCCGAGGGGGGTATCTCCATGATCAAAACATATGAAAACCGGTTATGCAACCAGTCTCTATTAGAATAATCGACACCGGTTCTCTCCCTAAGAATTGGTCTTCATATTAAAATAAACACACATGTTTTATTGGAAATGGACACTGGTTCTCTCGCAACATG
>BQNB010095302.1:0-22392 GCA_026074375.1 Tanacetum coccineum
TGCACTTTTGAATGATTTAATTTTGGGAAAATCAAATGGAAAAGCTGCACTTTTTGTATGATTAAATTCTGGGAAATTCAAACTTTTTGTACTATATTTGAGAGTAATTATATTATATTAATTAGATCGGTCAAAAACCGATCTAAATAATCCAACAGAACCTACCAAACGGATCACCTGGATCATCAGATAGAACACTTTTTTTGCTTATAGCCGTTCTTTCTGTAACATTAAAAAGATCGGTTATCCACCGATCTATATGTGTATCCTCTTAAATAGATCACCCTTTGTTAGAGCGGTGGGAAACCGATCTTTATGAGGCTTTTTCACCGTTCTTTTTAGCTTTTTTTGTAGTAGTGCATCATGTAAATATTTGGAATGATTTTCAAGATTAACATTTACTTACCCTATAATATCCTAAATAGTCATAACACAAATTATAAGTGTAACTCAATACTTAACAAATATATATATATCTTGTGAACAAGACATAGTAATAATGTGAGGCAAAATATAACAAATAAAATAACTAAACTTTACACCTTTCACTCTTAACAGAATGCAACAAAATAGTCGGTCAAAGATAACAACTCCTCAATTCCAGATTATTCGAGTACTCAGTTATCCCACCTCCACTCATATAAGCACGTTCCAAATAATTATTTTTCATAATCTCGATCTCGCAATAAAACACACAAACCAGTTCCAAACTAACACATTCGTCTTCATAATCACAAAGGAGGAGAGTAGCAGAACCCAAGTTGGGTTTATGTTGGCATAATTCCTGTTCGGGTTGTTGTTCGTGCACGTACTCCAAGTTTTGTTTTCGTTTGTTCTGGTTCGATTTCTACTCGGCTTTTGGTTCGTGGTTGGATGTGGTTTTGGTTCGTGTGGGATAAAGTTTTGATTCGCGTTTCGTTCTTTAGTTGTTCGTGTACGTCGGGTTTCGGGTTCGATCGTGTTTTGTTTATTTTAGTGTTCGTGTTCGGTTTCGGTATCGACCTATCGTTCTGTTCGGAGGTACACCTTGAACCTTATAATAATGCTTTACTTATGAAGAAATCTTGTTGTATTCTAGCTAGTATGATATACTTTATCACTAAAATCAGTTTAGAACATGAGGATTATAGTATGCATGCTTTAACGTTAAGAGATACATATAAAAACATTGAGTAAAGATATGCCTTAAAGTGGTTTTTGAAAGAAAAAAAAATGAAACTAAGTCTAGCTAGCTGGTCATTCGACAGAAGAAGAAGAAATAACATGCATGAGATGTATTAGTTTTAATATATACTTCAAGTTGGTGCTTATAACAAGATTATGTAAACATATAAATGTAATCACTAAGATGTTACAACCTGTTGCTTGGCGTCAATTAGTCAATTAACTTAAATACGTTTTTATGCTTCTATGGTAATAACCTTCGGAACTGTTTTGATTGTTAGCGGGTAAAACTTACTGTTTTTGTGAAATAAACTTATACAAACGCAATAATTAATTTTCCTTGTTTATAAGATGTAAGGTTCTCGTAATAGGTATAATCATAAAATCAGGCCTTAGTTTTTAGTCAAGTTTGTAAACCGATCATTTTGTATGAAAAATGAAACAATAGTAACCTATTATAATGGTATGCAAAGTCAAAAAGCAAGTTATAAAACTTAATAACAATGACAACTTGAAAATGCAAGTGGACCGGCCTAATAGACACGAATGGGTGTTTCTTTTTTTATCCTGTTTGAAAAGAGTATATTTGTGCATAATGTGACATATTTGTAATAAGAGAAGTTAAAAAATATGTTGTTTCTTTTTTATGCTTAATGAAAATAGCTTATAATAGTCAATGACCATATTAACCCCTACATAAAAAAAAAACTCAGATTTGAAAAAACCCAGAATGAAAGATTGAAAACATAACAACATCAGTACATCACAATTGAAAATAACTTGATACTCAAACGATGAACCCAAATCTACCCTTTTATCTAAATTCGTAATTGATACTTCATAATTATTCTAAAATAAAAATGTCAAAATCTAATGCCCTACAAAAACAAAACAGTTCATCAGTACGCATGAATCTTTCTTCCATTTTGTATTTCAAACAAGTTTGATACCCGCGCTTCGTCGCGGAGCGTTTTATATAAAGCGAATAAGAAGCAAGAATGAAAGCAAACATTTGTAGAACCTTGAAACTACACATCAGAATTAACAAAAACGATATAGTCTATAGCGATAGTAAATCAAGTACTCCGTAACATATAAGCAATAATAATATGAATTATGAATGAATATACATTGAACCGATTAAATTGTATGTGTTTCTTTGTATTCCGAAATGGGAATAAATCATTGATCTATAAATGCCTAGAAAGCTTACACATCACTTTTTCATGTGAATTTTCCTGTTGTGATATACCCGGGAGCCGTGTAACTTAGCACATCGCTAACTTTGAGCGCCGAGTAACCAATGGCATCCGCTAGTAGCTTCAGTAAGTCTGCATAAATCCCGAACACCCTCAAACTGCCTGCATTAAGATACATGGTCTTTTCAAATCGATTAACCTAATACAGAAAAAATAAGTCACAATAATTACCTTCGTTTATTCCGGTGTTCAAGATTGCCTTAGTCCATTCGATGCTCAAGATATGAGGGTCTGTTTCATGCACGCCCTGAACATTTTTATAAACAAAATTAGCAATACAGTTTAGTTAAGGTTCTTATCTGTTATGACAATATTGAAGCAAAAAAGTAAACACTACAGATAATAATTCCCTTTTACTATAAGAGTTGCTTGAACAGGCCTTTTCGAGCGGCTGTTGGGACAGAAAATAAGTGGCTGTTTGGACAGACTCTTTTTGATGGGCTGTTTGGACAGCAGATAAGTGCAGAAAAAAGGTTTAAAAAACCTGTTTTGGGGTTGTTTGGACATTCCCTTTTAATAGGCTTTTTGGACAGCAAGTAAGCGCTGAAAAAGGTCCAAAAATTCTGGTCTAGGACTGTTTGGACAGAACCTTTTCAGGGGCTAGTTGGACAGCAAATAAGTGTAGGAAACGTTGACAAAAGTTGGCTTTAAAACTGCATTAGAAACTTACCAGGTAGCTCATACTTAACCATATGTTGCATGTGCATGTAACGTATTCTTCACATGTTTTACAATCCATGATGAAGGACTTGGTGCAGAAATTAAACTAATGGCCTATGTATTATATGCACTTATGCTAGCTACATGTTTCACATGCACCATTAAGGTATGAATGGATAGTCTCATAAAACTATAACAACTTTCTATAGATTTAAGGTATGTACATATTTTAAACTTTAAACCCAGATAGTAGCATGTTTATATTACCCCAACACAAAGTCTTAGGCCTCAATTTTTTTGCTATTCGTGACCAATGTCATAATAATGACAACAAACTAATGTAGCTACAGAATGTTTATACATTATTCTAACAAACCATAGAGTAAATTAAAATAGAATGGTTAATTATGAAAAAGAAAATGGGCAACCCATATAAAGGGCTAACATATTTAAAGTTTGTAATAACAATTTGGAGCAAGTGTAATAGAGTATTCTTTATCAGGTTTTATGATAGACGACAATTAATTCATGAAAAGTAAAGGTGAACAATTGTTGTGAGAGAATTATAATCAGTATGACTTAATCAAAACTATAAAATCTATAACTTAGATCATCATTCCTAAAATCAAGTATGTGTCCTAACAAAGTCAGGTCATGATTCATGAAAGCACCTGAAATGATCCAGCAAACATTAAATGATGTACCTTATTTGAGGAAATATTTTTGAGGCATGATAGAAGTGGAATTCATTGATATCTTCTGCTGAGTACGTAGGTCGTTTATTTTCATCCGGAACAGCAGGCATTGCGGTCATCAATCCACCGGTACTCGTCCCCGCTATTACATCAAATTAATCCTCAATCTGTGCATCCGACACATCTATTTCCTACTCGAAACACTAAAACCGAGCTGCATCATTCCAGAGATTGTCTAAATCAAATAGTCAACCAAAAACTCTTGCAACTCTAAATATAAACATAAACATCCCTAAATGGAACTCTACATTAGCCATATCGAGGACTGAACTCCCAGCACCCACTACTTTTACATAAAAATCATACACTTGTAACTTTAAGTATGTAACTAATATTAGGAATGTTTCATCTCAACAGACTTGTTCCCCTTTTAGCTAACTTTATGACCATAAAACGACCAAACTTTTGATCATATAGCTAGCCTATATAACATGTTCTATTAACAGAATGTAATTGTTCTTTGCTTTTGTAAGTTTGCCTCGTTTAGAGATCCTGACCCATAGCTCAACGGGTGGGTTTTTGACCCAATGTGGCTGGAACTCAATTCTCGAGACAGTAGCCCATGGTTTCCCAGTGATCGCTTGTCCACTTTACGCAAAGCAAAAGATGAATGCAGTGTCCTTGAATGAGGGCATGCAAATTGCTTTCAGGCCTATAGTAAGTGAAAATGGTATCGTGAACCTGGTGCAGATTGCGATGATTGGGAAGGGTTTATTGGATGGAGAAGAAGGCAAAGTGAATAGGAGTTGAATGAGGGATCTTAAAGAGGCAGTTGCTAATGTTCTTAATAAAGACGGGTGTTAGAGAGACTAATCCCCTAGTCGGCTAGAGAGACTAATCCCACAAGGATTAGGAAGCTTGGTCTATAAATATGGTTTTAGTTTTTCATTATTAACATAACTAGAAAAACAAATAACCTAAAAATCGACTATTGCTTTTCTTCTTTTGTCAACCGGCTTCAAAAGTTTTTTTTGGGTCTTTGGTTTTGTCTTCACGATCGAACAAACAAACCGGACACCCTACGGGATTTTGTTTAAGTTCGATCATCACCTCTTGGTGATTCCTTGTTCGTAAGTTGATAGATCCAAGAGACGAAGAAGATCGTTTTGTTATACACCTGTTGGAATATGTCCATTATATAAAAGTATATGTCTGGAAATTATACGAGCCTAAGGGGACGCACACGTTATACGTAAACAATGTTTAAATAGTGTGTTTAGCAAACGATCGTTAAATGTTAACAAATATTAAATATTAGTCATTTAAAGAGTTAAGGGACTAAATATATAAAACCGAAGAATGAAAGGGTGTGGTTTGACTCTCCTTCTCCTAGGTGGGCTGAAAATATAATCCTAATGGGATTAGGAAAACCTTGAGGACTATATATATATAGGGTTTTGGGTTTTCATTAATATCATAACTTGAAAAACCAAAAAAATACAAATCGTCCTTGTGGGTTTTTAGCTCGATCGAACCTTAAAATCTTAAAGGTTTTCGGTTTTCTGCCCTTCCCTGTTCGATCGCTTATTAAACCCTCAAAGGGTTTTTCGTTGGTTTGTTGGTTCGACCTTAAGAACAAAGGGTCATTCGGTTTGCTTGAATTGTCAAGATTTGGAGATCGTTTGCTAATACACTACTAGTACTAGCATACTTTATTGTTTGCTAAGAACGTATTGTGTGTGGAACCTTAGAGGAATCATACCTTTGATTCTTGGTGGTTTCGTGTGTAACGTTATACACACGCGTATAAAGAAGACGGTGTTTATGGTTACCTATAACGGTGTATCGTTTCTAGCTAAAAGGTAAACAATCTTCTATCTTGTTAATTATTATGTTCTACACGTGATCATTTATTCCGCTGCGTACTCGTGATAATTAATATGGTTAATTAGATTATAAAACCCAACAGTGGCATCACGAGCCATCGTGTAGAATCTTTAATTACAAGAAATTAAATTGGACAAATTAGGGTTTCGTGATTAATTTTAAATGCCCCGGTGGGCGTTTTTGTTAAAAAGATTTGATCTTGACGGTTAATAAAATTAATTAGACGAAATCTAGGTTGTATGCAATTTTATAAAACTTGATGTATTAATTGTTAATGGTTTTAAGTTTTGTTAATTGTTAATGGAGATCCATGATAAAATCATGCAAATTTATCATGGATTGATATTAGATATTATAATCTTGTTAATTGTTAAAAAGATTTGTTTTAAATATGATTAAAATACACATAATTTTAAATATTTTCTTAACTGGTAAGATCCTTGATTCATGAATTCGGGAAGACCCTTATTAGTGAATCAATGGGGCCTAAAAATAGTTAAAAAGTTTTATGTGCTATGTGGTATTTATTTATATAAGGCTTACGCAATCGATTGTTTCGATGTATGTGGCCGGAGTTTATAGGACGAAGGAGCCTTATATGAATAAATGCATGTTTTATTATTAGATAATTAGGATCATATTTAATGTTTGCATGCCTTAATTGTTAAGTGTGTTTAAATAAATGTTATTTAGTTTAGTTGATGTTTATTGGTTTTATTTTAAGTTCTTGACTTGTGAGAAAATAAAAGAGTTTTTCTGAAAACAAAAATAAACATGACTAATGATTATCGAAATAAGATTTATCATGGACTATATATTGCAAAAAGTCAAAAATGGATCCGGCTTACATCCGGTGTAAAATCTTCCATGATTAGACTAGCAATTTATAGTTCATAATGTGTTTTAAATTAAAGTTTTAATTTTTATCAATGACGTAATTTGCAAAAGTACTATATAGTTGCAAGGATAAGGTTCGGGGAGACTCATCAAGACTTCGGTCTTGTAGATACCATTACCCTATAATACCTGACTACGTTGTAGTTTCCTTACCTTGTATACTATGTAGGAAGTCGCGAATGGTCTAGGGTTTGAATGATTTTTAATCATTCTTTAATCTTTTCCCGCGATAAAAAGAAAATCTTTACATTTAAACACACGTTGAATCGTCAATTTTAAGGTATCACTATTTATGTATAAGATACAAGGATAATAGGTGATACCGTAATAATAACTTAATTGAGTAAAAGTTTTTATTAAAATAAATGTTACGAAGATGTATGCATGCTTCTTCGTACATATTTGACACGTCAAATAAAATACCCTTTTTCAACTAAGTTTTTGCCATCCAATTTATAAAGACACTTGTAGACTGCTCTTTACCTATGCGTGAGACGCATGTAGATTTGCAATCACAAGGTAATTATACGCTTTTTTGTGAGATGGTGAGTGTTACATAATTACTGTTTTGAAATTGGACGACCTTGCGTTGTTGTGGTTAGACCTGTTAACACGCGCGACATAGATGGGATGAAACATGTTTACTAGATATTATTGTAATAAAGTAAGTCCCATATGGTTTAGGAATTGCAAAAGTTGTGAATTATCAATCGTTGATTACCTTTTGAATACACCATCACTAGCAGATCAACTGACGTGGTGGGGTATGTCAAGTTAGGTCCTAACCTTAGGAAATTAATTATTTATTTAATTAAACATGGGTAATTAATTTTCTTCAAGGAGTATTATCTAAAATACTAATTCTTGAACTTTTATGTTTTTGTAGATGGCACTTCCTGTTCAAAACATAAACCATTCGGCTTTCAGGTCGATGTTTGAAAAAGAAAAACTTTCTGATAATAACTTTAATGACAATAACTTTAATGACTGGTTTGCTCGACTTAAGTTAGTCTTGAGAGTCGAGAAGAAAATTCATGTCATTGAACAGCCTTTACCTCCTCCCTCTCCTGAGATGGTGCTGAACCTAAAATGACTCATGTGGACAGCTCTATATGATCGCCATACTAGATTGCTTGTCTTGATGCCTGGAGTGTGACTCCGGAACTACATAGACGTTTAATTGCACTAACCTAGAACATGATCAGGAGCTTATATCTATGTTTTGAGAACAAGCTGAGTGGAGAAGTCTGACTTAATCCAATCTTCATTCTTGCAAACAAAGGTAGGAAAATCAGTTGCTGAGATGTCCCTTAAAGATGAAAGAAAGTGAGAGCAAACTGAACGTCTTGGTTATATGTCTACCACAGGATGATCATCAGTAGGCCTTAATCCTTAATGGCCTGTAACTAAAGTATTTCTGTGGGATATTGTAAGAAATTACTATATGCATACCATGGGGAAACAATTTGGAATATTCATGGTTTTTTTATTTTAAAAAATTTTTGGGTGTGTTTTGTTTTTTTTTTTTTTTTGTGTGTGTGTTCTAGCTTATGGTGATGAGAAGGGTTTACCTAAGAAGGCTGAAACACACACGTATGATGATAAAAGTTGGTAAAGAATCCAAAGTGCAATAAAAAATCGCTTAATGCAAAAGGCAAGAATAAGGGTTAATGGCAAGGGAAAGGATAAGAATGGTTATATCCCCAAGCCCAACAAGTCCCTAAGCCTACTGCTAAAAGGAGCGCCCACTAAGGAAGAGTCTGCCACCACTGTAAGGATGTAGACATAGGAAAAGGAAACGGTTCCTGTGTAATCTTGCGTTGAGTTTGGCAGATAGAAGAGGAAGCAATTGCTCTGCAGTTCTTCGGTATCTTCACAGAAATAGAATTATTTTCTTTTCCCTAATCATAACTCCTGGTTTAATAACACAAGTTGTGGTAACTAACATATGTATTACAAAACAGGGATTTAATGATTGAAGGAAGCTGAAACAAGGAGCTCTTTACCTTGTACGTGGGAATGTGTGTTCGTGCACTAGAAGTAGATCACAATTTGGAAGTTTTGACTTAGTTTTAACCTACATGGTCCTTGTGATTTGTTTAGACAATGTCATTATGCACCGACTAATCAACTAAGTTGTAGTTTCAGTTTCACGATATGGTTGACAATGGATTTTCATGTATTTACGGATTGTGGAATTTCAGTTTCAAAGAAGTGGTGTTCTTTATTTTAAAAATGATGTTCTCGAATGGTATTGTATGAAATTTGATATGCCATGATCTTGTACCAAATGATTAATTCTATTTTATAAATGTTAGCAATAAAAGAGTCAAGCATAACTTGGACACCCACATATCTAATGGCACTGTCGTCTTGCTCATCAATAAACAAGAAACGTGATCAAACAGCTGCAACATGATGGGCTGTTAAAGTCAACGGTCTGATGAATCTTTTATAAATGTGAATCTTTGTTTCTCTGGCAAATGACAAATAAACCTTTCGGCCTCATAGAAAATACGAAAGGGCAAAAGATCTTCTTGAAGAATACATTACTGACAGTAATGTGGTCCACTTAGACATGTGTCAAGACAAGGTGCTAGCTACTTCATTACATTCACAGATGATTATAGTCGTTATGGTTATGTTTATCTTCTTAAACATAAACATGAGGTCTTTAAACGTTCAAAGTGTGTTTAAAAATGTAGTTGAAATCAACCGGTGCAGGCCTTTTGGAAATAACATCAGATTCGTCAGTGGCGAATATATAAGCCAAGTGTTTAAATATTATCTAAAAGCTAACGGAATTGTTCAACAGCTTACTCCTCCATACACACCACAACATAATGGAGTGTCTGAGAGGAGAAACCGTACTTTACTAGAATGTGCGACTATGATGAAATCCCCATACATCTCTGCCTTTATCCATTTTATGAGATTTATGCTCTAGAGTCTGCAACAAACTGCATTCTCAATATGGTTCCAACACAGAAGTGTAGATAAGACACCATATATCTGTGGTATAGGAAAAAGATCCAAACCTTGTTCTACTAAAAGTCTGGGGATGTGAGGCTCTTGTGAAAGAGAATACGCCGATAACAACTCGAACAAAGATCTGTTAAGTGTCGCTTCATAGGATAATCCCAAAAGAAACGATGGTTACTAATTCTACTTCCCACCTAAAACAAAATTGTTGTTGCAAGGTATGCAGATTCTTTGAGAAAGCGTCCTCATAATTCAAAGAAATCAGGTTGGAAGGCGGCAGATACTTGGAGAAAATCAGAAGAATGAAAGATACATACAAGACCTTCTGAAATCCACTAGCAACATCCTCCAAGAGTGGAGGTTTTTGAAGCCACCCACAAGAGGAAGAGATTCTGATTCCGTAGCGTCCGAAAGCCCATCGAGCTCCAAACCGCTTTATGTCTAAATGTATTAGGTGGAGGAGCATAGTCTAGGGATCTATAATGAACCTACTAGCAAAAAGCCGCAATGTTAGATTCAGAGTCCTAAAAGATGGGAATGCTATGAATGCGAAATACAATCCATTGATGGACAATATTGTAGATGGGTTCCTGGTCGATCTTCCTCTTGTTGTAAACCGGTGGGAGCAGATGGATTTTTAAAGAAAAATACTGACATGGATGGTATTGTACAACGTCTATAAAGACGTCTTGTAACAAAGTGTTTACAACTCAACTCTGACAGGGTTATTAAGAAGAAACGTTCTCACCTGTCGACTGACATTAGAGGCTATTAGAATTCTCATAACCTATAGCAGCCGATACTATGATTAATGAGAATATGGAAAATGAATGTTTAAAAACACCTTCTTAAATGGTTACCTTGATGAAAACATCTATATGGTGCAAACCTGAAGGTTTTGTTGATCCTAAAACACCCAGGAAAGTATCAAGCTTCAAAGTCCATTTATGGTCTTAAGCAAGCATCAAGAAGCTGAAATAAAAGATTTGATGAGGAAATCAAAAGGTTTGGTTTTGATCAAAATCTTGATGAGCCATGTGTATATCAAAAGGCTAGTGGGAGTAATGTTACATTCCTTATCTTATATGTTGATTGACAAAAATCATCATGGAAATCACAATTCCAAAGTTTACAAAGTAGTAAAGGATTATCTTGGAAATTGTTCGCCATGAAGGATTTGGGGAAGCAGCATATATTCTTGGAATCAAAATCTATATAGATAATCGAAGCGATTAAACTAGACTTTGTCAAAATGCTTACATGGATAGACTTGAAGAGGATTACAAAATGGATAATCCAATCGTAGGTCATATCCCCCATGCCAGAAAAGACTTGACTTGAACAAATCACAAGTGCACAACGCCTATAGAGGTAAATCGCATGAAGAATTACCGTACGCTTCGAGCTGTAGGTTCCATCAATGTAAGCGTTAGATGCACAACATGATGTTGCGTTCGCGCAAAATATGACAAGCCTATTTCAACAGAATCCAGGTGAATCTCACTAGACTGCTGTGAAAAACATTCTTAAGTATTTAAGAAATACTAAAGATATTTTCGTTTGGTTTATTGGTGGGAATCCTTGGCACATTAACTTAGAGTTGAATGCAATTGCGATGCTGGATTCGAGACTTGATAGAGATGACCTACTAATCTCCCGACAGGATATGTGTTTCATTTGAATGGAGGCGCAGTGGATTGGAAGAGCTCCAAGCAAAGTACCACTGCATGTCTGCAACTGATCTGAATACATAGCTGCACTCAGAAGCTGCCATGGAAGCTGTTTGGATTAGAAATTTATCACAGGGCTTGGTATTGTACCACGATAAATAACCTTTGAATATGTACTTTTTGCGACAATTCGCTGCATTCATTATGCTAATGAACTGGGAAGGTTCAGAAAGCGCCAACACTATCAAAGACATATCATTATGTTCCCGAGTGTGTTGAACTGGGCGAAATAAGGATACTTAAGTTCACACAGAATAACAATCTAGCTGAATACCTTTTACAAAAGCTTTATCAAATAGAAGCTTACTCACATGCCAGGGAATGGGGCCTTCGTCCTCTAGTAATTTTCAAGTAGAATTATGTTTTTAGTATATTGGATAAGATGTAATACCAAGTTAATTTATGACAGATAACGTTGTAATTGAGTTATTTTATATTACAATTGTGTCCTATATTTGCATGTAATTTAAATCCATGAATAATAAAAGGTTTTTAAAAGAATATTTTTTTAAATTCTAAAATTAATCCGATGTCGATTAACGATATGGGGAATATAGTTAATCAAGACAATTCAAGAGTGATTGGAGATACTGAAATATTAAGAAGGATCCAAACAACCAAACTCCATGATCTTCAAAAAGAATGAATATTAGATTTCCCCGCACAAGAAAATCACTTTATGGATCGACGTCATCAAGTGAATTTTGTACGTGATTTTATTTAACAAAAATCCTTTAGACTTGAGATGCAATGAAGGTTTAGCACTATGTGGATATTCCTTCTTGATATATTTAAGTTGTCCTGAATAAGTAACTAAGTACGGCTAATCAGAATTGTTTTCAGCCACATGATGACTGGACAATTTGTGATAAGAAAGAATTTGTTACTTTCAAAATGTATGAAGAAGATAACCACAGGCCTCCTCATAGAAATAATCACATGTGTGTATGGCCCGTACCTGAAAACTCAAGAAAGATAAATTTTCAATTGGTTTTTCAGTAATCTGATTTTCATATATGAGAAACAGAATCGTTAAATATGGAATGACATTGATCCATATCCAATTTAACAACGGTATCGGAAACAAAAGGATTTGTAGATTCAAAAATCATTATGTTCATGCCCTGGAAACCACACTCAATGTTTTTGGAGCATTGGGCCGTGTTCTTAGAATCGCTTACCAATTTATTATATTATTCAAACATTCCAAGTGGGAGCTTGTTGCTATTATGTACCATATATGAATTAATATATTGTCCGAAAATTTTCCCGAAGCTAAGGGAACCGCACGTACAGTGTATATAGTTGTAAAAATAAATGACGAGTAAATATATTAATGTAATTATAAATGTAAATAACAAACCGATCGTTAAAAGTTAGACGAGTATTAAAAATAATTAAGTTAAACGTTTAATGGTTAAAATGATGGACTAATTATTAATAAACCAAATTTAAAGGTTCAGTTTACTCATTTTTATTCCTAGTTGCTAGAACATATAATCCCACAAGGGATTGGGAGATCAAGCTTATATATACGAAGTTTATGGTTTTTCATTATAATATACTTGAGAAAACAAGATCGACTGTTCTTTCTTTTTGGTCAACCCGGCTTCAAAGTTTATTGTAACTTTGTTTTTGGTGTCCACACTAGAACTAACAAACAGGACAACCCGTTTGTAATATTTAAATTCGATTGTCACTTTTAGTGATATGCATTGTTCGTAAGTATATAGATTCAAGAGACGAAGAAACGTTTGTATACACTACTATACTAGCTACCACGTCGTATTCTTAAGAACGTATCGTGATGTGGAACTTAGAGAATCAAACTTTTGTTTCATAGTGGTTTCAGCGTGGTGATAATTAACACACCTATAAAGAAGACGGTGTTTATTGTTACCTTTAAAAAAACGGTGTATCTGTTTCGTGCTAAAAGGTAACATATTTCTATCTGTTAATTTATTTGTTCTACGTGTTCTACACGTGATCATTTATTCCGCTGCGTACTCGTGTTAATTAATTGTTAATTAGGTTATAAAACCCAACAAAATACAAACCGGTTTTTGGACTGTGAGCACCCTTACGACATAGTAATTCGATTCAACTTGGACTAGAAACCGTTTTATAAAGTCATTTGAGGGTTAATGTTGTTTTGTTTTGTTTCAATTTTGGGTTTTCAATCGATGTGTTAAAAACTAGCGTTGATCACGGTTTGAAAATCGGATTGGACCTAAAACCGAATTTATCCAAACACTAGACCGAAGACCTGACTGAAATGGATGGTCCATGTTCAGGTCGATCGGTCCAGTTCAATAAAACCATAATTTTCGGTTTGTGTTACTGAACCAGGACCGAATACGAAGAAAAAGATAATCGAAGATCGGATCAAAATACGTTCGTCCGGTCTGATCGGTCCGATTTCTTAATCCGGTCCATATCCACGGTCTATTACCATAGATGGCCAGATTTATGTTGTTTGAGTTGGGCTGGGCCTTTTAACATGGCTTCCAAAAAGGCTCACCAAAACACCTCTAAGACCATACACCCAAACACTGAAACACAAGACACAAGAACATTTTTGTTCCTTTCATCTCTAAAACGTTGCTGCTGCTGTCCTTTCCATAGGTAATTCGATTTTTCTGTTTCTTTTCGATTGTTCAGAAGCTTTTTTAATTACTCGATTTCTGCTTATATGTTGTTGTTGTTGTTATGCTGTTTATTGTACTTAAAGATGGCTTGTTGATTATTAGCTTATGTTTCATCATTTAAGTCATAATAACCTCACAACCTACAAAATAATAGTATGGACTTAGGAGTCAAATAAGCTTAAATATACACCCCTTAGATTGGCTGTAACAATGGGTTGGTTCACGCTTGGTTGCTTGATGTAGCACCCCATAACGCCCCTCACGCGTCGTGGGGGTGCAAATGGAAACAAAATTAAAGGTTGTGTGTGTGCGCGTGAGTTGTGGGCATGGGCGGAGACAAGGAGGGGAACAAGCGGCATGGCCCCGAGCGAATAAAATTGTAGTGTAAAATTTCTAAAATATATGGTTTTTTTTCTAATTTGCCCCCCTAAGAACCAATTTGCAGTGTAGTTTCTAAAAAATATCGAAGTGTGCCCCCTCGTGCAAAACTTCCCGGCTCCAACCCTAGTTATGGGGTATATGTAATTGGTAATGAAGGTGTTAACCACTACGAGGGTTTAGTGATGGGAGTGGATGCTCATGTGGCGCATCAACACACCGCCTTGTTGGGCATCTATATTATCGAAACCTTTATAAAAGATTGCATGGTTGAGACTCTAGCGTTGGGGTAGGTTCAAGATTATGAACGTTGTTTTTACTAGCGATGTGGTTAACTCATTATTAAGACTTAAGAGCTTATTGAAAAATTTTAAGCTAATAAGCTCATTATTAAGAGCTTATGAACTTTAGTTTATGGCTTATCATAATCCCTAACTTTGAGATTACTGGCTTGTCAAAGTTTTAATAAGCCACAAACCGAACAAAAAAACGCCCCGTAAATAGCTTGTAAAGCTTTTAGAAGTTCATACATAGTAAAGACTAGACGATTACCCGCGCATAGCGGCGACTCAATCAATGGTTGATCGATTGATTTTACAGCTTCGGCTAAAATAGGGAATCACCTTAGGTTTAGGGCTGGGTCCGCCACTGGTTGGCCGGTTCTGTTTCATTATTTATGCACCGCGGTTTATAGAATAGTTAGAAACCTTGAAATTGTTATGAAATTTGATTGATAGTATGACCTACCCTGCTACTAACTAAATCATTTTAACAATATTCAGCGTGGTGTTTGTTTTGCCATATGATTGTATAGCTTTTACTGTAAGATAACTAAGCTTATATTGCATATTTAATGAATTTGCAGCTAAGGTGGCATACGAGCAACAACAGTCGTGGGAAGTTTAGTTTGTTAAAGTTTATACGGAGCTTTATACTTTTTACGAGTCGGAGTGGATTGGAAATGGCTATGAAAGGTGGAAGGAAGAATTTGAAACGGGCCGTTAATGACGAGACATTAACTCTTCTAGAAGGACAGAGCATTATGCAAGTTGTTTCCCTTAGAGGGAACAATCAAATCGAGGTATATCCATGCTTGTGATTAATAACATGAATGACCATTGTATTCTAATTAGATACTTTTGTATACAGGTTATTGACCCCAAAGGAGAAACAACGTTGGCAATCTTTCCAGCTAAATTTCAAAAAAGCATGTGGATAAAACGAGGTCAGAGCTGTACTTCAGCTGGCGTTACTTGATTTAAGATTGAAAAATGCAATCATATGCGCTTTTTTTTTTCTGTTTGTATTGATATGCCAATAATAAAGGGCTAAACATTTTGGTATGGTTTTGCAGGTAGTTTTGTTGTGGTTGATGATAGTGGGAGAGAGGAAGCTGTTGAGTCCGGAAGTAAAGTGGCGTGTGTTGTTCTGCAAGTTCTTTTCCATGACCAAGTCAGAGTCTTACAAAAGAGTCCAGAATGGTTAGATTCTATATTATCCTACAAACTTCTGTTTAGTTTTCTTTGTTTGGACTTGCAGTATTTGCAATTGATAACTTAATAAGTAAATAGCTAGAACCAAAGTGCATACCTAAGGAACTGACTTTTTTGCAAGCTGTCTCGTAGATATGCTTATGCTTAATTTGTCTTTTTTAGTCAGTGTCAAGGCTGAGTAATCAGCGATTACTTGCTACAAGGTCTATGACCGTTTAATTGCCGATTACTCACTACAAGGTTAAAACTCAGTCAAAATTTGGGTTAAGTCAGACAACTCGGCCAAATTCGGTTTGAAGTATTTGAACAATTTGTTAGTAATTCTAAGCATATTTGCATGGTCCTATGTAAATTCTAGTCCTATCAACATGTCATACATATAATTCTGAAATTTATATACTACGTATATAAGTTCCAATCCGATTAATCCCGGATTACTCCCTGCCTAGGCCGATTACAAGCTACAAGTTAGTGAGGTAGTCAACCGCCTGACTAGTGCCTAGCGTTATTTGCAACCATGTTTTTAGTTACTCTCATTAGTATTTACTAACTTCAGTAAGGAATCTAAACTGAAACTGGTTACAAAGGACCACTGACTTATTGAGACATCATACATCCTGTTATAATACTGTTTTTTGGTGGAAATGTTGATGGTCGCCTTACTTGAGTATGCATATGTAGATTAGAAAGTAGAAACTTTCTATATTCAATATTGCAAAACTATATACTGTTAATCGGCCAAGCACAAACACAACTACACAAGTCAACATGACATGAGATATCTAACTAGGCATATTTGATGACCAAAAAGTACTCAACTAAAAATGACAGCTGAGGAAATCAGCTACCCAACAACGTATATAAGATTTAGAAGGTGAGCAACTCAAAAGTTTTCGTGAAAATAGTACTCTACATCAATATGCTTTACATCTGTAGAGGTCCATGAAACCGCCCCATGGCAAGCCTAAAAAGTTGTAATTGTTTTTACCTATCAGCTTGATCTTGCAGGATTTTTTCTTTTGTAATGCCACACGGCCACACAGATAGTATCAAAGGCTTGACCTCTAATTCTGCTCATTAATGCAGGCCAGAAATCTTTAAATCAGCAGTAGTTGACACCTCCTCTAATGGGAACTCTCAGATGCCCCCTTCAACTACAGTGGAAAACGAGGACTCAGATTCTAGTGAAGATGATGGGTTGCCCCCATTGGAAGCCAACACAAACAGAAGAATCCACACGGTGTTGCAGTCTGATACAGAGTCAGATTCTGATACAGAGGAATCTTAAGCATGTAACATTACTAGTATCACGATTATTGTTGTCTTATCCATTCTGCAGCACAGCACTAAGGTAATGGGTCAACATAGTAGAATCTAGTATTTTTCTTAATGATTGACAGCTGGTCTCTTTAAATGGACACGTTTTTATAATTGAAGTGTAGCTAGCAAATTTTGAAGTTGAATATGTTATTAAGGGAAAAGATAATATGGACTTTGTTTTGGACTGGTGCATAGAGCATTACTGTATTGGGGACAGAGTAATACAAGTATTTGTACGCGTATGTGTTTCTGTTTGTGTGTGTGTGTGTGTGAGTTATGGCCTTAGATTTGGGTTTTCCATGGGAGTACCGCAGCTAACATGGTTGTAAGTTGGTGATTCGCCATAGTTTCGTTTACAAGGTAAAGCTTGTGGTTGTTAATCCCGGTCTCTTTTAACATTATTTCTTTGATGTAACGGGTATTTAATGTGCCTTTCTCCTTGATGTTAGATGCTCGTTTATACAGGAGCTGTCAAGTGACAATAAGTTGAAAGCGGATTTGAGTTGTACACAAAGCAAACGCTTTTTGTCTTTATTGCGGTGTGGTTGTAATACCATCAGTGAGACCCGACTTATTAGACATGTTACAGTATCATACAAGAAAAACACAGCATAGGCTGTACCAACTTGGAACTTTTCCTTTATTCTAAAGTGTCCCCCGGACGAACGAAGTCAGTGATCAATCTCGTGTAATGTTGAGAGGAAAATTGATAAGTGCATATAGTGTGTAGAATGTAACTATGAAAGTATTCAAAATACCATGTTCCTTGTTATGATGTGAAGTAGAATGACACTTTTACCCTTAACTAATTAATTAAAGTCTTATTAAAAGTTTGTAATAAGAATTTCAAACAAAGATAATATAGTAAACTTGATAAAACTTCCGTATCTATTTTTAGTAGTTGACAATTAAATTAAGACATACAAAAAAGGAAACGTGGACTATTAGTTTGGGCCGGAGGGAGTAGTAGTACTCCCAAAATCACTTTTGAAAGTAATCAGAATGCATCTTAGGTGGCGTTTGGTTCGTGAATTAGAAATTTCGGAATTCTAATTTCTGGAAATTTCAATTTCTTAAAGATTAAAAATTTGGAATTTCAAATATATCTTCGCATGTTTGGTTGACAGATATTCATAGTATTTTCAAGAGTAAACTGCAAAATACATCCCTGTGGTTTCAACTTTCTCACATAATACATCCCTGTCAGAAACTATTGGCAGTATACATCATTCGTTAGGCAAATGTTTGCCACACTACATCCCTGAAGACGAACGATGCAAATATTTTTTCGTTATCTTCTCATGAGGGATGTATTGTGTAAAAAAAAACCGCAGGGATGTATTTTGCAAATATTTTATTTATTTTTAATTTTTTTAATTTTTAAAATTTTTAAAATTATTATTAATAATATTATTATTATGATTATTATCGGCCAATATTTTATTTTTGTATATTATAATTAATTTTTTTATATGTTTGGTACGTTTTTTTTTTGTTTTATCCGTTTTTCTCCGTCGTTTTCGTACGTTTTCATACGCTTTCATCCGCTTTTTTATCCGTTTTTCGTTTTTGTCCGTTTTTCTCTAACGTTATTATACGTTTTCATACGATTTGTCTGCTTTTGTACGCTTTCATCCTTATTGATTATCAGTTTTTATCCTTTTTTTTTACGTTCTCATTCGGAGATAAACGTAGAAAAACGAAATGTATCAAAAAGTATAAAAACGTACGAAAACGTACAAAAACGAAAAAACAATGTACAAAAACGTAAAAAAACGTAAAACGTAAAACGTACAAAAATGAAAAAACGTACATTTTTATACATTGTTTTTTACGTTTTTTTCCGTTTTTGTACATTTTAATACGTTTTTATACGGAAAAAAACTCATAATTAATAAGGATGAAAACGTACAAAAGCGGACAAATCAGAAAAAAAAACGTACAAAAACTTATAAAAACGTACCAAAACGTACAAAATCGTATAAAATTTACCAAAACATATTTAAACTGATAAAAGCGGATGAAAGCGTATGAAAACGTACGAAAACGTATAATAACGTCGGAGAAAAATGGACAGAAACGAAAAAAACGTACCAAACAAAAAAAAACAATTTTTTTTTATTAATAATATACAATAATAAAAAACGGCCGATAATAATAATATTATTAATAATAATTAAAAAAAATTAAAAAAATAATAATACAAAAAAAATTTTAAAAATTAAAATAAAAATATTTTCAAAATACATCCATGTGGTTTTTTTACACAATACATCCCTCGTGAGAAGATAACGGAAAAATATTTGCATCGTTCGTCCTCAAAGATGTATTGTGGCAAACGTTTGCCTAACGAAGGATGTATACTGCTAATAGTTTTTGACAAGGATGTATTATGTGGGAAAGTTGAAACCACAGGGATGTATTTTGCAGTTTACTCTATTTTCAAATATGTCGTTATGTATATGATTGCAATTTTTTAGGGAGTGACGAGTAGGGGTGTCAAAAAAATCGATCAGACCAGACCCCGAACCTGATTAAGCCTATTTGGGTCAGGTTACTCTGGTCAAAAACTTTATTCGTGTCAACCCGAGTAGCCCGAATACCGAATAGGGTCCGGTATTGGGTTGAAGTTTTTTGGCTAACTCAGATTATAATAGACCCGAATAAAGTTTTATTTCAATCTTTTTAATATAATTTTTTAAACAAGTACAAAATAAGCAATTTTATTACATTTTACTCGTATATATTCGGGTTGACCGAACCCAAATGGACTCGACCCGAGTTGACCCAGACCCGACTAACCTGAATTCAAATAGGGTCGGGTTCGGGTAGGGAATTTTTAGCTTTGACCCGACCCGACTACACTCCTAGTGAAGGATTTCCTTTGAGTTAAACAAATAACAAAAACAAGACAAAATACAAGAAGAAAAAAAGTAAAAAAAGTAAAACCAGTATTTTGGTATAATTTGGTCCTTTATAAAAAATGTTTTTAATTACTTTTTGGATGCATTATAAATTTTTGGCAATTTATAAAATTTTAAATTCTTGTATCTTTCTTCATTTTATTGTTGGGAGTTATTTAGAGGTGTTTCTTTGAGTTTATTTTGAAGTGAGAATGGGAATTGCATATGTATTGTCCTTGATCTGACAGTGATGTCCAGAATGATGTGCTCAAGACCTAACCTTCGTCTTCTCATTTCGCATCGTCATTCGCCACGTGATTACCCTACTACAGCTTCAACAATATTGTTGGCTCATAAACTCGACGATGTACTCCAACTGTTTGATGAAATGCTTCACAGAAAACCTCCACCTTGTATCATTGAATTTAACAAGCTCATTACTCCAATTGTTAAGATGAAACATTATACAACTTCTCTTAATCTTTACAAAAAGATAAGTTTGGTGGGTATTCCACAAGATCTCTATGCAATGAACATCTCTATCAACTGCTATTCCCGCCTTAAACAAGTCAATTATAGTTTCGCCTTATTAGCCACCATCTTCAAGCTAGGCCATCCTCCTGATTCGGCAACCTATGCCACTCTCATAAACGGGCTTGTTCTTGCTGATCGGGTTTTTGAAGCTGTTGAATTGTTCAAGAAACTCATTAGAGATAAACTTTGTGAGCCTGATCAATATATGTACGGAATCATTATTAATGGCCTCTGTAAAGTTGGTCACACTAGCAAGGCCCTTGAATTGCTCAGATTCATGGAAAAGGGGTCATGTAGACCCTTTGTAGAACAGTACAATGCCATCATTAACAAAGACATAATGGTTGATGATGCACTACGGCTCTTCAATGAAATGACTGAAAAAGGCGTCCATGCAGATGTTATCACTTATAACTCTTTGATTCATGGTCTATGTAACTTTGGTCGAGAGGGTGAGGCTTCAAGAATGTTAATAGATATGGAGGAGAAAGGGGTCCCTCCCGATATACATACCTACAATACCTTGGTGAATACCTTTTGCAAGCAAGGATCTGTAAAAGATGCAGAGCTTGCTGTTCAAGCAATGGAACGTAGAGGCCTACATCCAGATGTAGTCACTTATAATGCACTGATAGATGGTTACTGTTTATGTGGTGAATTAGATAAAGCAGATAAAGTTCTTGATCGTATGGTTGAGAAAGATCTTAAACCCAATATCATCACCTATAACAGCTTGATAAATGGATACTGCAAAAAGAAGAAAGTTAATGAGGCTATGCATCTTTTTCGAGAAATCCCAGACAAAGGTTTGATTCCTGATGTTATTACATACAATAACATGCTGCAAAGTTTATTTCAGTCAGGGAATCCCGCAGCCACTAGAGAACTTTTTAATGAGATGCAAGTCAAGTGCGTGACTCCAGATGTATGCACTTATCGTATCTTGTTAAATGGAATGTTAAAAACCTCCCAGGTTTCTGATGCTTTGGTCCTCTTTCGTACACTGGAAAACAATCAGTTGAAGAAAGATGTCGCTTTGTATAATATAATGATTGATGGTTGTAACAAATGTGGGAAACTTAACTTGGCAATGGATCTGTTTGATGAACTCTTATTGAAAGGGTTGAAACCAGATGTTAGAACGTATACAGTGATGATACGCATTTATTGCCAAGAAGGTTTATATAATAAAGCTAAGGAATTGCTTAAAAAGATGGAAGACAATGGTTGTGTCCCAGATAGCATCACATACCGTGTTATTATTCAAGAGTTGTTGAAGAAAAATGAGTGTCAAGATGCAGAGAACCTTCTGGAGGAAATGATGAACCGAGGTTTTATGCCTGATTACACTACTTTTTCGATGTTGCTAGACCAAATCCCAAATGTGGGACAAGATTCTCGTATTCGAACTATCATTCAAAACAATGTATAAAGTCTTGAAAGAGAAGACGGTAGAGTACACGATTCAACATCTAATATCATTTTCCGAACATCTCAAAATGCAGGAGAGCATAGATTTCATGTTGTTAGTAGGTATTAAATGATGATTGTAAGTGATTTTAGTCACTCGTAACTTCAATTTTAGATTCTCAACATCTTGTGTCATCCATATTGTTTCGTCTACCCAATTTTGTTATTTACAATAATATCAAAACCATATCCAAGTTCTGTCGACTGGCCAAACATTAGTTTCATGGGGAGATCTAATTAGTAACCATACTGGCCTACTAATAGTAGTACTCCCAATTTATCCCATTTAATTTGACATGTTGCAAGATGATTTGGTAGAGTTCAGTTGTGCATCACTAGGAGGAATGAAATAATGTTACCCAAATCTGTACA
>BQNB010095303.1:0-25903 GCA_026074375.1 Tanacetum coccineum
AAATATACGTCCAATAAACAACGATATTTTATAGAGTTAAGATCAACATAGACCCATTATTTGTCATAGATCCAATGAATCAATCTCAACCATCTATTTTTTCCAAGGCTGTCAAGATCGCGATCCCACCTGGGATCGTTTTTGTCTTTGCAAGATCGAGATCGTAAGATCAGATCGAGATCTTAAGATCCTACCAATTTATCATGTTCTGTAAGCAACAGATAAACGAGTGAAACTATTTTTATTTTTACTCATCATCAAATATAAATTTATATAATATCCTCTTGAAAGTGTCAAAGTTTAAATTTAAAATTCCAAAGTAAAAGTAAAACACAAAAAGTCAAGTTTCAATCGTCACATTCACGATTTAGCAGAATAAATTTACATAACATGTGTAATAAACATCTCAAAACAAATTACTTCACTAGTATCACTACAATTAAGCTATCTGAATTAAAACTTAAAGGTTAATAGTTAAAACTATGAAAAGGTAAAAGAAAAAACAACAATTACTTGTAAGAAATTTTTTGCTTAAGGTAACTAGAACATGAGAAGAAGAACCCTAATTTGTTTCATGTAATTTCAATTTGGGAAAAGTAGATAATTAGGTTTATTGATTAGAAAATCTAGAAATGAAACGTCAATCCTTGTTATTGAGATGAGTGGACTCGTATTGTTCTTTTTTGGGCCTAAAAAAGTAATGGGCTAGTAAGTATGTAAGTCAATAAGTTAGTAACTTGGTAATTTGGTAAACTCGTATCGACACGCGATCCTACGATCTTACGCGCGAGTTTACGATCCTACTTGCGATCCTACCTCTTATGCGATCCTATCAACCGATCCTAAACACGATTTTAATCAGTTGAACACGTAAGAATCTAACATTCTTACAGTGTAAACTCGCGAGTTTTGACAAAGCCTTTGATACAAACCCAAACCCCAGGATCGTTTATAAATTTTATTAAAACTGGGAATATTTTACTATAAAATTATTCGGGTACAAGGTTCGGTTTAAAATCGCACCATAAGAAAAACTTATTATAACATCGGTAAAAATCCAGGTTAAAAAATCAAACCCAAATTGAATATTTTCTTAAAAAAATCGTACCCGGTGGAAAGTGTTGTTATAACTCTTCTTTAGGGTTCGACCAATAAATCTTTTTTCTTCTCTGTCTCTCATCCCAAGGGTTACCGGTTCTTCACCCTTCCTTAGTCTAAACCACGTAGTGTAGCAAATATCCCACTAAACAATGGGTTTAACAGTGCAGCGGCCACAGCAGTATTCCACAATACATGGTTATTAGTGATTGTTTGTCCGGTACTCAAAAACCCACATCAAACACATCGACGACAATCACCGAATTGTCTCTCTCTCTCCTCTAGATTCGATCATCTCTCTTTAACATATTGATGTAATAACGGGTAGATTTTGTTGTGGGATTGTGACCGGTATGTTGAGGTTTGTTGCGGCTACTGAAAATTAATGTGATAATCACTTTTCAATTTTTGGCTTTTATTGTTAATAGTGTTTCAGATTTATATAAATAGATTAGTGGTTTTGGTTAATTCAAAGTGTATTTTGTCTAATAGATAAAATTATAAATTGATTTGCATTTGTAAACAAATTTAGTAAAACCCACCTTTAGTTTTATAGCATTGATTTATGCTACAGGTTACTACGTAAATAATGAAATTCCCGTGAGTAGGTAATTGCATTCTTAGTTATGGATTGTTCTTATATTATTTAGGTTTTTTTTAGTACTTGACAAATTCTGTCAAGAAGTGCAATGCAACTTTTGCCTAAAAGATATGTGATTATTTGACTTAATAAGAAGTCCGAGGTTATTAGCATCTTGGCGGGGCAAATTAATTTTGCAGCCAATGCGGGTTCACACCATTTCTTTCTTTATGCTGTGGATTCGTTGGATCAGGATTTATACAACTGTTCTTGGTTGGTAGCGTTAGTGTAAACAGTGTGTTGGCCGTGGCATAGTTATTTAATTTGTATCCACCCGTGTTGAATTTATTCTTTTCTATACAATTAGCAACGTAGCTCTAATTGAATTTTTAAATTATAATATAAATTTTTTCATACATAAAATTTCCGGGTTAAATCGCTCCAAATGAATATTTTATATTGAGAAAACACCTTGTCTGCTCAATCCATTTGTGGAAGTTGATGAATCAAGTCATCACGATTTTTATATTCACAGATCTCCTTCATTGGCACCGTTCATGGCGTGTCGATGTTGAAATCGGTGCGTGACGATTAGCATTTTAGTGGGTGATTCAAGTTAACAAAAGAATGCAAATGTCATTTTTTCTAAAGATACTCATTGGTATATTTTACGATTGAATCTTGGTTTAGTGCGTGCCTCTACGTCTTTGGTGACACGTGTTTATGTTTTGCTGCTGTGGAAACCACAGTTAGTAAAAGGCACCCGTTTGGCATTTTTTTATCGGGTCTGCCTGGCACATAGGGAAAAGTGGTGTGTCGTAAGTGTTATGACTATAGAAATTTTTTAACATTGGAAAATTAAAAAAATCGAATTATCCGTATCGTTGGCGGGGCAAATTGTTGATAGCATCCAATGGTGGTTCTGTAATACAAAAAATGTCTAAAAAAAAACGTTATTTATATTTTTTTTCCGACCTCACAATGTTTTGATAATAACAAAATGTGAAAACGTAGTACATAAAATTAAAACGTTTATAAAATTACTAAATCATAAAATTCTATTTCTAATATTAATCACTTAAGTAAGGATAAACAAATTATCATTATACATGAATATATGAACAAGAAAATATTTTCCCTTCATCCTTACATATCTACTACAAATGTGTGTAGTTTATAAAAATATAAAAAAAAAATATTTTATACATTAAAAAAAAGAAATGTTTTCATTAAAAACATAAAATTTGAAATTTAAATTTTTTTCCTCCAAAATAGAAGTTCTATAAACAGATACAACCTTCACCAGAAAAGGACAAAAAAGGGAGCGGAGTCTAGTTGCGGCTACCCCCTTTTTTTTTTTTTTTTATTTTTTTAGGCCTGGCGGCCCCCTTTTAGGCTTGGCGCCCCCCTTATATATAAGAGACCGCCGGGACCGCCACCAGCAACGGTCATTTTTTTGTCCCTATAAATATTGGGTCACCCCATCTGAAAAACAGAACCTCTTATCACGAATTTTTTCAGATCTATTATTCTTTCTTCTTCTTTTCTTTCTAAAACACATATCTTGATCACTAACATACATTGATCTTGTTTCAAGTGATTAATTCTTTCTTCCTCCTTTCTTCTGTCTTCTTCATCCTAATCAAGTATGTAAGAGAAAGAACAATCTTATTCTTCTATATAAAAAATGAATTGTTATCAAGTAAAACTCTCTCTCTTCCTCCTCATGATCACAAAAATCTTACATTACATATATTTAGTGTTGTTGGTGTAAATGGATTGTGTGTAGATCCAAGTGTAGTAAATATGAATTGGTGTGATTTGTATTGATGGTCAATCCAAAGGTAAATTATCTTGTGAGGAATAAAGACTTTAATGAAGTTTTGAATTGGGTTCTAATCTAAGATTAGAACTCGACACTAGCTTAGTGTCGGAAAAGAAAGTAAGCGACGTGTAAACGGTTTTCTCCGCCTTAAAGGACTTGTTGAACCATATTGAAAATCCTCGAGTGGAGTACTCGAGGAGTGATAGGAACGAAGAGTTCTTCTTTGCCGAACCACTATAAATCTTGGTGTGTCTTGGTTTGATCATTTCTTTCTCTATCTCTTTATTGTTATTGCTTACTTAGTTCATTATATTAGATATTTAGTTGTGATTCATATTGTTGATTAATTGACATATAACTCGAATCTAACAATTTTCTAAGCAAAGTTTTTAACACCGACAATTTAACCCAGTAAACAATACAAAAATAAAACCCCCCCCCAGCCCCCTTCCTAGTTTCTCTATAAGTTGGTACCAAAGGGCAAGTTCACTCAAGATCATAAAAAATATATTGTATTTTAAAGCTTGGATTGATCTAGGATTTCGATAAATAAATCGCATCCTATACAAATACCACCACAGTTGAAAGTGATTAGTTTTATTTATTGGAAAATAGATTTGAGACATATGTTTAATCAAAAAGATCATCCTAGACTTTGGCATGTTATTACAACTACTGAGATTTACAACCTATTATTCAAAATCCGGAAACCAAACTTGCTGAGTTTAGTCCCTTTTGAAAAACAAAACTGAAGATCTTAAAAAAGGCTTGCGAAAAATAATGAACTAACATGGTTATTTACAATGCTTTGCCTAGAAAAGCAATATGATCGAATTTTCATGTAGTAATACGGCAAATGAAATTTTGGATAAACTGTGTTTTAATCATCCATACAAGGTAATAGCCAATCAAAGATAATAAGATCGACCTTTTGGTCAACAATATGAATAATTCGTCATTTCTGAAGACGAATCTATAGATAGTGCTTTTGCTAGATTTAATACTATTATTACTAGTCTAAAAGCTCTTGATGAAGGTTACTCTATAAGAACTACGTATAAAAGATTTTATGGGCTCTACATCCTAAATGGGAGAGCAAAGGTCACACGCGATTGAAAGTCAAAAGACAAACATCACTATCTCTTGATGGCTCATTGGAAACCTCAAATCCATTGAGATGATCATCAAGAAAGATTCCAAAATAGTCAAAGTAAAAGTTAAAAGAAAATCTCTAGCTTTAAAGGCTAAGAAAGAATCTAGTGATGAAGAGTGTTCGACTTCCGGTAGTGAAGACGAAGAGTACGCCATGGCGGTAAGAGACTTCAAGAAGTTCTTTAAGAAAAGGTAGAATTCCATGAGACAATCTCGGAACGACAAAAAGACCTTTTAAAGAAGCCGAGATGACCAAAACAGCAAAAGTGAAAGGAAGTACTTGAGAATGTCCAAATCCACCGAGAGACAAGAACCAAAATAGCAATTTTTTGGAGGTCTTGAGGCGATAGCGGTTGAGAAGATAATTGAAAAGATGCCAAGACAAGACATGTCCTGTATCCAAGCACCAAATGAGGTATGTTCTCTAATCTTCTTACATTAGTGATGAAACTCATCAATTGATGATTTAGCTTTAGACAATGAATATGATAAATTGTGCAAAATAAGTTTAATGATAATCACTAAGAACAAAAGGTTGAAAAAGCTATTAAGAAATAGTCATAGGATAAAGACTAAGAGAATAAAAAGATAGATTATCCGACACTCGAGAAAAAAAGGTATTGAGACTCGATTGTGCAAAGTGTCATACACTAAAATTGAAAATGAATGCTCAAAAAAGAATCTACTAGAAAAAACCAAATTTGAAAATAGTACATATAGCTTGAATGAAATTTATACAATCAACAAACCCTCTCGGTGATAAAATTAGGTTTTAGGGTTTAATTCATTTGAAGAATCATCGAGTGGAACAAGAAAATAAAAATATATGAAAGCTCAGAAAAAGCCTTCCTGATGGAGGTCCCATAATTATAGACGGCCCCCCCATAATGATCCGGCGCTCCCAAAATAAAAATGGACCCGCCCCCAGTTACACATGAAATCAGGAGAAAACTGTGACTTTTTCAAAAATCCATCATTTTGGGTTCCTAGACCAAAAACACATAATTGTAAGAAAGTAAAAGGTTTTTATTTCTCGTTGCTAGTACAATGAAGTTAAAAACAATTTTAAAGCCATTGTACAAAAAACCTCGGAGTTGGATTTTTCAAAAAAACCTAATATTAGATCTAAACTTTCACCTCCTAAAGAGTCAATAATAAATATTCTCGTCCTAAAACACCACAACCTAAAAGAACATGTTGGTCGAACAAAACCAATCCCATGGATTTCCCGTATAAACAGTAGAAAAAAGGGCAAATAAAAAAAAAAAAAAATAAAAAAAAACAAAAATGCTTGAACAACTTTCCACATCAAAGTTACATGCCATGGTAAAAGTTTTCTACCAAATCTCACATCCCAAATAAATAGCATCAAATGCAAGGGATGTTTGGCACTGAACAATTTTGGACCATGATATTGGGACCAAATGTATTGAGTATATTGTCTTATATAAATAGATATGCCTTGGAGTCAATTTGGAACCCGACGAATGGATTCATGGATCAAGATAGCGAATGTCCAAACATATACGGCAAACCGAAAGCTCTTCTCCAATACACGGCATACAATGGAGGTAATGTTATTTTTGGTAGAAATCTTTGCGGTAACATCATTGGCAAATGTACGATTTCTAATGACTCTCTCAAAATAGATAATGTAGAACATGTTGATAACTAGATTCCAACTTTGCGAAGTAATAGGACAAATATGTAATAATAAGGTGTAGAAAGTAATTTTTTTTTAAACAATAGTGAAATCACTAAGTACGTAAAGTGAATAGGTAGAGGTTAATAGAAGAAATGGCTTATATGTAAGTAATTAGGAAATAAGCCTAAGGATCAAATTTATCTTAGCAACGATTGAATGAGAAAAGTCCACTTTGTGGCATAGGAGATTTATTCATGCAAATAGGCCGTCTCAATCAAAGTCGTTTTAGCTTCTAAGGAAATTAGTTCAGGAACCTACCTAAGCTAAAAGTTTGATCAACATTATTGTGATAGCTTGAAAAATTTAGAAAACACTCACGCTAGTTACAAAGCTAAGAATGTAGTCACAACGACTTAATGCTAGAACTTCTCCATATGGATCTTTTGGTCCTCCAACGTAACGGAGCAACGGCGGAAATCGTTACACCCAATTCCATGGGTAAGTAATGACTACGTCTAGGTAACTGGACTAGATTTCTTAAGAATAAAATCGAACTTTCCGATCAATTCGAAATAATTAATGTAAGAAAAACCAAAATCAATTAGGAATGTACAATAAGTGGAGCAATAAAGAAAAAAAAAAAAAAAAAAACCCGACCACAGGTAGAGAAATTGATAATGAAGAGCAAATTAGGAGAGTTTTTTGTAATGCCAATGGTATACACACAAACTTCTCGACTCCAACGCACTCCTCAAACAAATGAGCGTGGTTAAAAAAGGAAAAATAGGACACTTCAAGAATTGAGTAGAAACAATGTTGAACGAGCATCGTTACCAACAAAAGTTTTGGTGTAACGCCGTAAGATACTTCAACATATATTCTCACTGAATCCTAATTAAAACCAACATAGGATAAAAACCTTATGAAATCTTGAGAGTAGGAGAACCTACTCTTGACTATTTTAGAGTGTTTGGAAGCAAGTGCTTCATTCTAAACACTAAAGATCTACCTTAACCAAGATGACCAAAGTCATACAAGGTGTCTTTTCTAGCTTACTCCCAAAATTAGTAAAGCCTATAACATTTTAATAAACACACTAGGAAAATCGAGAATCCTCAACTGACAATCGATGAACTCTTTTATCACCCTTTGTGTACGATAGACTTGGATGAAAAGAAGCAATTAGGGAAAATCGAAAAAAGAAAAACCTAGAAAATGTTATGAGATGAAACTTTAGAGATTGAACGAAATAAGTCAATATATAATAAATCTAATGAACCACCCCTAGAAAATGTCATAGGAAACCTCAACCAAAGAACCCTTAGATTCAACAAGTCTCAAAAACCAAAGTAACTTTATTGTTTAATCTCTACCATAGAACCCTAAGAATGTGAAAGAAGCCTTAGGAAAAAAAAGTTGTATAGCTCCGTCATGTACAATGAAGAATTAAAATCTATTCAATATAACGACGTTTGGGAGTTAGTATCCACACCCTAAGATTATGAAAAATTATATAACAAGTGGGAGATGTTTCAAAATAAGTTAACACGAGAAACGGTGATGTTTCTCTTGAAATAAGCTAGATTAGATACTTAAGGAAACAACCAACAAAGGGCATCAATTATGATGAACTTATGCCCCGTTGCTAGACTTGAGTCCTAATTAGGAATTATTAGCTTATCTTTTGCGCCTTAGATTTTTAAATTATTCCAAATGGATGTAAAAAGTGCATTCCTGAACGTTTTTATCAAATGAGGATGTATACGTGGTCACAACCTCCGGATTCCATTGATTTTGAAAAATCGATCATGTTTACAAATTTAAAAGAATCTTTATATGGTCTTATAAACAAGTCACCCAAAAAGCTTGGTATATAATTAAAAGCTTTTTCTTATTAAACATGAATTATTAAATGGTAATGGTTAGATAACACTCTTTTTACTAAAGAAGAAAAGTTTCAAATCACATCTAGTTGAAAAAATGTCGATGGCATTATATTCGTACGACTTGTCAAGAATGTGGTGATGAATTCGCCAAAAACAAAGCATGACTAGTTCGAGATGAGCTCATGATGGTGAACTTAACCTTATTCCTTGATTACAAATAAACAAATGGAAAAGACGTATATTTCTTTATCATCTAAGTATATAAGAAATGCTTAGAAATTTGTCTAGAAGTTCTAAACCAATGAAAACTCCCATGTCCTCCAATCCTAAACTCAACCACGAAAAAATGAAGAGTGTTGATACGGTAAAGAAACCCAAGTAAATGAGGCATGAAAGTTAGTCCTATTATACCTAACGACAAGTAGGGCCCATATCATGTTTAGTTTCTGCCATTGTGGCCCGCATTCAAGAGGCTCCCAAAACCTCTACACCTTGAATCGGTTAAGTCCCCAAACAACCCAGGACGCAGCGTCCCACAAGGCCCACATAGCCATTTTATATTTTTTATTTTTATTTTTTTTTTTTATTTTTTTTTTTATTTCCACCAGCCCCCCCAAAGCCCCACAAACGATATTTTTTTATTTTTTTTTTTTATTTTTAAAGCCAAAGGCATTTTTTTTTCAATTTTTATTTAACAAGCAAATTTTAACTACCCGGCCCACAATTTATATTATTAGGCCCATATTAATATTTGTATTATTATATATTTTTATTAAATTTTTTCCCTGCCACCCGTGCTCCTCCGCGTGCTACGACTCTCCATACCTCCACCTGCAGGAACCACACCCCAGCCAGACAGTCATCTCCAACATCCCCCACCTCGCGCCATAAAGTAAAAAAAATAAAATAATAAAACAAAAATAACCGTCTTCGCGCCCCCCCCCCCCCTCCCAATCCCCCGTTCTCCCGCCTCCCCCGCCTCCCATATAAATAAAAACAAGAAAACTACCCGTCTGCCATTCCGCCTGCCTGCCTTCCCCGCCAAAATAAAAAAAATATAAAAATAATATACCCCCTACGCTCCTCGCCGATTAGTGCTAACTCTCGCACCCGCGATTCCGAGGGCTCCTCCATCGCCTCCAAAAAAAAAATATAAAGCCCCTAGGAGCCCCAGCAACTACCTAACCATACAATAAAGGCGACAACGCACTTAGGATTAAATGGTATCCTAAGGGACCGGCAAAGAAACCCGTAGTAATCCGACTCTTATCACAGAGTAGATTAGGTGGACCGAGAAGAACACTAGCGGTATTTGTACTTCGTGGATGTTTGTTTAACAACTTGGATCCTCCGATGAAACAAACCGCTCTTCATATCACTACTGAAGAGAGCCGAATACGTAAGCCGCCGGAAAAGGCATGATCAACAAGCACTATGGATGAAACAAGCTTCTCATCGACTACGTCGTAACGACTCGACGCCGTACCCATCATGTACGGACAACCAAAGCGCGATTGACCTTGAAGCTAAAAACCCGTGCAACCATTCTCGTACCAAACACAATCGAAATAACGTCACCACTATTCTTTGTGAAAAAGTCCAGAAAGACAAATACACAATCGAAAAAGCGCCGTCCGCCCGTCCGCCGACAACATCGCTGATATTCTTACTAAACCCCTTAAACGTGAATTGTTTAACTATCTACATCTTGGTTTAGGAATGATGGAACACATTCCATAAATCATATTAGTCCGCTTCTATTTCTTCTGTCTCAATTTTAGTCCGTGTTCTATTCTGTGTCGTGACAACTTAAATGCTTCATCCAAAGTACTTTAAGCATGTTTAATTCGTGAAATGCAAATTAAAACGTCACTCTTCTTCGCAAAATTTTCGTCAAAACTAAGTTCAAAATCATTGTCTGAGGGCGGCCCCCATATAGGAGGCCCCCGAATATATTTGGGATCGCCAGGTAAATACGGGACTGCCATCATCAAGACACAAAAAAGGACACTTAACCAAAAAAATTTCAAAACTGAAAAACAAACACCCCCTTACCTGCTGCCATTGACGAACTTGAACCAAAACCCACCCAAACTCAAAATCAACCATTAAAACTTCAATTAAAGATCAAATCAACACTAATAATCATTCCTAATATCACAAAGATCATCAACTGTAAGTCATTTCATCTATTTTCTTTCAATTTGAGTCTAGGGTTCATGATGAACACCAAAAATTGAAATTGGGGATTTTTAATTTTTCTTTCAACTTTGTGCAATTAAGAATACTAGGATACAATGTATAACTAATATGCTTCCCGTAGATATAGGATTTGCATACATTAGTGAACTTGTTGAAAAATTGATTTCGAACCAAACCCCAATTTTATTTTCAAATCACTCACGTTAGGAACACAATAAAATTGTTGTTATGCATTGTCAATACAACCTAAAAACGTTTTCAAACACATGCATAATGATCTCATAAACAAATTTCGAGATACATAATTCATATGTATTTTTCGACTTGTTTGGTTGAGCAAAATCAAACTAAGGAGCGTTTGGATTAACTCTTAGGATCTTATATTTAAGTCGAGTTAATCGTTACTCCACATCGTTTGCATATAGGCACACACTAGGCACAAACTCAAAACATCAATACATGTAAAAGCGATTAAAATATGATCTTGCTTATATCTTTCTAGGTAACAATGCCTCGAGCTACCGGTCTTGATCATCAAAAGACACGAAACTACATACCCCAAATATCAAATGAATTTAATCAACCCTTACTAAATACAATGGCTAATCTTGAAAAACGATACTTTCATGAGGGGAGAGTTGTAAGTCTAAACTTCGAAAATATGAGTCATATTCGCGCTAAGTTTGAGTCAATCGGGTTTGATTGTTTGTTAGATATTAACGAACAAATTATACCTCACTTTGTTCTTGAGTTCTACTGTCAACTCACTTTTGCCTACAATCCTGAGGGTCAATTCATTGTCAATTTTGTCATTCAAAATAAGTCTTTTTCCCTCACTCTTGAGGAATTCGGTCAAATTCTAAAAATCCCTTTCAAAGGTCATGCCTCTATCACCGAAATGTGGTCCCTTGACCATTTGTCGGTCAGTGTTCCAAGTAGAGGTCTCTATAAAACCAAACCCCCATCTCCAAGAGTCATTAAGTCTCTTATTCAAATTCCACGTCAAGGTCAAGAGACTCGTACCAAAAACAAGAAAACCATTGTCGTTGGTGAAAACGAAATTTTAACCCGAGAGATTCAAACTCATATGAAACCATGGGTTGAGATTATTCGTGAAAACGCCATTTGTCAAGGAGGACATAGGGATCATGTCTCCGCTTGTCTTTGTCACATGCTCTATTGCATTGAGACATCCACTCCTTATAACCTAGCATTTTTCATTCTCAAAAGAATGGAAAAGACTCGATTCAAACCTAAGGAAGTCTTACCTTATGGTATGCTCTTGACTAGGTTATTCAAACATGTAGTGTCCGTCTCTCCTGAGCTAGCTTTTGATCGTTATCTCTCACATGATCGAGCCATGCATCCGCTCGCTCCTCACTACGAGCGAAAGACACGAGCGGATCGTGGCAAGAAAAGACCTCGTGAGCCAAATGCTAGCTCCTCATCCTCCACTCTAAATCATCCATCGTTATCTCATCCATTGAATGATTCCACACATGAAAATGATGACGAATCTTCTCATTCCAATCCTTCCTCTCCACCTCAAAAAACTTCTTCCTCGTCAAATAATGTCTCTAGAGTCCCTCAAAACATTCCTCATGAATGTCATGACTTAAACACCCTTCTATCTGAAACCATAACTCTTCAAACTCAACAACGAGATGCTCATCGAGATGGGTTAAGGTCAATTGGACAAACTCTCAAAAACATGATGGGAGGAAAATGGAAGTAAAGATGTCGACATAACTTCTAAGTGATTGTTACTATTATTATTATTATTTCTCTTATAATACATTTTTCCTTTGAAGAACTAAAACAATGAATGATGACTTCCATGAGGTAGGATGATCTTTAAAATGTTTTTATCATTCTATAAATGCCTTGCTAGTTGACAATTTGTGCTCTTATGTGAATTTTATAAAGGCTTATTAAAATTGCATGCTTAAGATTAATGATTGATGCATTGTTAGTTTAGATTTACTCGATTTTTGACTGACATGAGATGTGATACTTCTATGGGATAATATTGTGAAAAATATGTTCTCTCTAGAAAACGGCCCTTGAATTCATCAGGCGGCCCCCTTATCAATCAAGGACCGCCCAATAATAAGGGAACGCCAACAGAAGGGAACATAAATTTCAAATTTCTATCTTTTTCTGTATCTTTGACCACCCTAGTCCTAGACTCTTGCTGGAACTTCCCTTTTTGAATACATAATTTCTTCAATCTTCATCTCTACCACCATGCTTTGCCATTTATTTTTATTATTTAAATCATCAATCTTCTTCATTATCATCATTCTCTTCACACTTGCTTCTTCTCCCACCTAAAATGTCCTCCTCAAATCATCACTCAAACCTTTCTAGAAAACTAAAAATGTCGGTTCGTCAAGTGTGGAAACGTAAGACACCTCCTCCAAAATCATCACCTACTTGTCATAATGACTCACCACCACCACCTCCAAGAAACACTAATCACTCTATCTATCCACCTATGAACTACCCACAAAGAGATCAAATTATTAATCAAATCCATACCATCTCCACACTCATCGATTCTCAAATTCCTACACCACCCTCCTCCCTCTCATTGGTTCAACCTCCTACTCATGCTCAAGTAGGATGTCATGCTAGCTTTTGTCATTGTTGTAGGTACTCTACCAATCACTTCTACTCATTAAGAAATGAAATTAATTTTATTCAATTCCTTGTCACCCGTTTTATACCCCAATCACAAGCCCATCACCACAATGATCAACCTTCCTCATTATTTTCACTCTTTAATTAATCACTCTCATGATTAATTTGTTCAAATAATTGTCTCTTACCTTTTGGGTGCCTCATCTCATGAAGTCAAAAATAATCTACTAGTTTACTCTTATTAGATGCTTTAATTATGCTATGTTATGATTGTCTTGTATTGTATCTTCATATATTGTCTTACATGGCTATGTATGATCTTTTTAGAATTTGAATGAACTTTATTTATGAAGTGTGGATTATAATGTTGAGATATTTGTCATGCTATGTTGGTTTGCACTTGTGTTTCTAACCTTGTTATGTAGCAAACAAACTATCGTAAGATCGATCCCTTGGTGCCCCGAACAAGGGGGAGCATACATCAAGGGGGAGTCTTTAATCGTCGACTTCTTTCTCTCTACTACAACTCGACGATCAACCTTTTTGGATTCGACAAAAAGGGGGAGAAATAGAATTTAACTCATTAATAATTTATAAACTTCCAATTTTATACTAAATGAGTTTATGTTTTGTCATCATCAAAAAGGGGGAGATTGTTAATACAAATAATGTCTAAAAACGTTATTTATATTTTTCGACCTCTCGATGTTTTGATAATAACAAAATGTGAAAACGTTTACGATAAAATTAAACGTTTATAAATTACTAATCGTAAAATTCCATTTCTAAGATTAATCACTTAAGGTATGGATAAACAAATCATTAAACATGATTAGTGATCAAGAAAATAATTTTTATTTCCTAAACCTTACATTTTTACAAAAGTATTTTTACAAAAATATAAACACAAAATAATTTTTTATAAAAGAAATGTTTTATTAAATTATTTAATTTGAAATCAGATTTTCCCCCCAAAATGGAAGGTTCTAAAACAAATAACACCTTCCCCATAAAAAGACAAAAAAGGAAGCGTAGTCTACGGCGACCCCCTTATAGGCCAGGAGGCCCCTTTATATATTAGGGACCGTCATCAGTACAACAACAACAAAAAAAAAAAAAAAGCTTTTTTGTATCTCTTTAAATACTGGGCTTCCCATCTGATAAACGACCCTTTGCATGGAATTTTTTTAGATCTGTTATTCTCTTTTCTTTTTTTCTTTCTAAAACACATATCTTGATCACTAACATATCTTGATCTTGTTTTCAAGTGATTACTTCTTTCTTCCTCCCTTTTTCTAATCAAGTGCAAGAGAAGAACAATCGTATTCTTCTACATACGATTTGTTATTAAGTGATCTCTCTCTTCCTCCTCAAGATCACATATCTTCATTACATCTACTTTGTGTTGTTGCATAAATTGGATTGAGTGTAGATCCAATAGTGTAAATTGTGTATTGGTGTGATTTAGATTGTGCGTCAATCCAAGGATATATATCTTGTGAGTGTATAAAGACTTTGTGAAGTCTTAGATTCATTTTAGCTAAGATTAGGATTCAACATCTAGCTTAGTGTCGGAAAATAAAGTAAGCAACGTGTAAACGGTTTTCTCCGCCTAAAGGGAGCTTGTTGACATAGTGAAATCTCGAGTAAAGTACTCGGGGAGTGGAGTAGGAACGGAGAGGTGCTTCATTGTTGAACCACTATAAATGTTGGTGTCTTGGTTTGATCGTTTCTTTCTCTATCTCTTTAGTGTTATTATTTACTTATTTCATTATATTAGATATTTTAGTTGTGATTCATATTGTTGATTATTGACATACAACTCGAATCTAACAATTTTCTAAGTAAAGTTTTAAAACAACAAATTAACTAGTAAACTATTCCACCCCCCTTCTAGTTTCCTACATAATGGTAAACAACATCAAAGTTCTCGTTGCTAGTGATAATGAAGTTAAAATTTTTTACAAGCCATCGTTAAAACCCGAAGTTGGATTTTCAAAACCAAACCTTAGATCAAAAACTCCACCACCTAGAAGAGTCAATAATAATTATCCTCGTTCTAAGACACCGCAACCAAAAAGAAATGTTGGTCGACAAAATCAACCTCATAGTTTTCCCGTAACTTGGAACAACTTCCAACGTCAAAGTTACATGCCATAGAAAATGTGTCCTCCATTTACACATCCCAATCAATTGCATCAAATGCAAGGGATGTTTAGCACTAACAACTTTGGACCCATGAGATATTGGGGACCAAATGTTTGAGTTATTGTCTTATATAAATAGATATGCCTTGGAGTCAATTTGGAACCCGATTAGTGGATAAAGGATAGCGGATGATCTAAACACATGACGAGTAACCGAAAGCTCTTCTCCACTTACAAGGCATAAAACAAAGGTAATGTCATTTTTGGTAGTAATCTTCGAGGTAACATCATTGGTAAAGGTATAGTTTCTAATGACTATCTCAATATAGATAATGTAGAACATGTTGATAACTTAAGATTTAACTTGCTAAGTATAGGACAAATATGTGATAATATATGTAGAGTAAGTTTCTCTGAACATGATAGTGAAATCACTAAGGACGGTAAGATTATAGGTAAAGGTATTAGAAAGAAAGGCTTATATGTGATGAAATTAGAAATAAGCCAAAAGATAAAAAAATTCTTGCAACGATCGATGAAAACTCAGCTTTGTGCATAGGAGATTAGGTCACACTAATATGCGTCTCATTCAATCATTAGCATCTAAGGAATTAGTTAAAAAGTTACCTAAGCTTAAGTTTGATCAACACTTCTGTGATGCTTGCAAAATTGGAAAACAACCTCACGCTAGTCATAAAGCTAAGAATATGGTCTCAACGACTAGATTCTTAGAACTCCTTCATATGTGTCACACCCTGCCAAGGCGGAAACACGAGGCGCGACGAGAGATGGAATCATCACAACACATTGGCGTCTATATAGAGAAACTAAAACATGCATAAATACAAGGTATAGACACGCAGTGTCATGAAAATACCTATACACATCAACAAAATCCAAAAGGCGTCTGACATTGAAAGAAAGGCAGTTCACGTCAATGTCATGATATTCAAACATTTATACTTCCTAACAAAGCAAAACAAATAACATTCATCATCCATATCAAATAACAAAATCTAGATAACTAAACTTCTCCAGCTGCCTACGATCTATCTAGCCACTTTTCTTAACCTTAACCTCATCTTGCTGAATATTTGAAAATGATGCTTATACGTCAACACAATGGTTGGTGAGAAACATAGGTTTTCAGATACACATATTCAATCCATTACTAAAATCATTAACCGAATTACTGTGATTATAAAACAATACTTTTGCATGAAAATTATGATAACTAACATACAAGATAACATGCAATTCAATCCAAATCCAATTAATCAAACACCAAGCAGACGACCTCAATCGCTCTTGGATCAATCCAAATCCTTTTCCCTTCTAGCTCAGGCCGGAGATACCCGCAAGTAACCCTCCTGACTAGGCAACAACTCAATATCACATCACATAACCAAATCTCTTTCCCTCTAGCTCAGGCCATGGATACCCGTAAGTGATCCACCTGACTAGGAAACATCTCAATATCACATCACAAAACATGTAGCACATAACGCATATTAGTCACATAATAGTCCATGCATTTACACTAACACATAATCATAGCAATTTAAAACTCATTTCAACACTTGCATCATTTCCATCCCAAGTTTAAAACAATGTAAAAAGTGGGACTACGTAACTCACCTGAATGCTCAAAATGCAGCTTCCAATTCCTATCAAGCAACTAAATCCTTGATTCTTGAAACACTAAGTCACCAACTTGATCTTGATAAAAAAAATCTTTTTTTTCTTTCTTCTTGGTTTCAGCCGATCAACAAAGAAAAAGAGGGGAGGGTTTTTTGGTATTTATAAGATTTACAAAAAGGTTTAAGATAATTACCTATTTAGAATTTTAATTAGACTAGGATTGTGTTTCCCTTTTTTTCCTCCCTAGTCGGCCGAATAAACACCCCTATATATTTTTTTATTTTTTTTAAATATTAATATTTACACAATTATTTCTATTACCTTAAGTTTTCTTAAAAACCTAAGCTAATTTGGGTAAACCTTTTTACATAAACGCTACTTACTAACTTTCTAAAAATAACTTTTCATTTCACATTTCACTTTCTATATTTAGAAAGTCCACTATAAATATCCAAATTTCATCCACTTTACTTATTTCCAACATGCTACATTCCCATAAATGCTTAACACAAATCATCCAACTATTGACATAGCATTGCATGCAATACTATAACACCCCCATTTTTACAATATAGCAGCGGAAGCTAATCTGGGGTATTACTTCATGGATACAACAATCATAATCATAGAAAACAACCCAAAAGAGACATTTATTCAAAAGATATGTTATCATTCATTTCAAATCAGAGTTTTACAAAGGCAGGTCACAAAATCTAAAACATCATGTTTGAATGATAACAGTTCAGCCATCTTTGAGTCCATGCCACTCCGTGCCACAACTTGCTCAATTACCTGAGATAAACATGCTAAAAAGTCAACACAAAGGTTGAGTGAAATTCATAGGTTTGATAAACAGTTTGAATACAAGTCATAGTGTAATAATTGTATAAACATAATTATCATGAAAATGGTATTGTTATGATCTTGGGTCACGTTATTATATACCTGTAATAATTGCAACGAATACAATTATCATAGTAACAATGTATTATTGCGTTATCGTCTTGTTTGGTCTGATTGGTCTGATTGGTCATGTTCCTTGTATCCGCCAGACATTTCTTTAGATTTAACACATGAAAGGTGTCATGCACGCTATTCAACTCCTCAGGTAACCTCAACCTATAACCTACAAGGACAATCCTTTCAAGGATCTCAAACGGTCCTACATATCTTGGCGCTAACTTACCCTTCTTTCCAAAACAAACTACGCCATTCCAAGGCGTCACCTTTAACAATACACGATCACCTACCTCAAACTCTAACGGCTTACACCCACAATCAACATAGCTCTTTTAACGATCTCTTGCCGCTTTAGGCTTTTCCTTTACCAACACCACCTTATCAGTCATTTCTTGAACTAACTCGGGTCTAATCAAACTACTCCCTCTAATCTCTACCCATAGAACATGCGACCTACATTTCCTTCCATACAAAGCCTTCAAAAAGGATACACCCTAAATGTCTCAAATGAAAACTAACCACCAAAATCAATAACATATGCCCTCATTTATATCTTCCAAAGTTCTGAATCATACATTCACTAAGTCCATCCGCTGAGGATGCTAAGCAACACTCAAATCCAATCGCGTCTCTAACCTTCTCTGCAACGTCTGCCAAAACCACGAGGTAAATCATCCATCTCAATCTGAGTTGATCGTCACTAGAATTCCATTACTTGCTATTATCTCATCAATATAAATCCTTGCCAACTTCACATCTTTCAATCTTTTTATATAGCTAGAAAATGAGCTAAATAGGTCATTCTATCGACCATCACCCAAATCACATCATACTCATTACTTTGACCTTGGAATTTAGTGATAAAGTCCATGGTGATTCTATCTCATTTTCACTCAAGTATCTCAGGCTGTTGCAGCAAGCTAAAAGTATTTGACATTACAGCTTTCACCTTCTAACATAGGTAGCTATATCCTTTTCTACACGTGGCTACGAATACATGTTTCCAAGGTTATGGTATGTCTTATCCGCTCCCGGATGTACCAAGTATCCTTAAGATTGGGCTCATCCATTACACTTCCTACCAATAGAACCCCACTATTCGAACCAATAGTACAAACACGTTGTCTCCTTTTCTTTCCATCCTGTTGATCTAAACCAATTAGCCTTTCTGCGAGTACTTCTCTTGCTTGAATGCCACACTTTGGGCAAACAGTATCACCACTACTTATCCCTTAAATTTAATCTCTCCTTTCTACTCAACGCATCACCCACTACATTCGCTTTATCGGAGTATCATACAAATCATTCTTCAAAGTCTGAAAAGCCTCTTCTTGTTCTATGCTCCACTCATACTTTTGATTCCTCTTAGTTAGGGAAGTAAGGGGGTTCAACAATCTTAAAAAAGTTCATGATGAACGTCGGTATTAACCTGCCAATCCTAAGAATAATCATCCAATTCCTCACTGCCTTAGTCTTACTCGTGTCTATTGAATATGTTTCTGGTTTGACCACGTACCCAAGAAGAAGTTTTTTTATGCACTTTTTCTAACCAAAACTCACACTTCTAAAACTTTAGCATCTACTTCGCCATCTTTAGTGACTCCAACACTAACTTCAAATGAACTTCATGTTCATCCTTCGACTTTGAGTAGGCTATAATGTCATCAATGAATACAATAACAAACCTACCTAATTACGGTTTGCAAACCCGGTTCATTAAGTCCATGAAAACCGCTGGTGCATTGGTTAACCCAAAAGGCATAACCGTAGACTCAAAATGTCTATATCTTATTCAAAATGTGGTCTTTGGAATGGCATCCTCATGCACTCGTAGCTGATGATAACATGACTGAAAATCTATCTTTAAGAAAGGACACGCTCCTCGTAACTAATCAAACAAGTCATCAATCCTAGGGAGTGGATAACAGTTTTTTAGAGTTAACTTGTTCAACTCCATATGATCAATACACATGCGAAAAGAACCATCCTTCTTCTTCATAAATAACACAGTTTCTTCCTACACGGAAAATGACTAGGTCGTATGAAACCTTTGTCTTGCAACTCTCAAAGTTGTTCAGACAATTCTTGCATTTCTGAGGGTGCTAGATGATATGGAGACTTCATGACTGGCATCGCTCCATGAACCGAATCTATGTGGAACTTAACTTGTGTTCGTGGTGGTCATCGATAAATCTTCTGAAAACAAATCAATAAAATCTCGTACGACGGAAATATCACTCAATTTCGGTTCATCTACCTTTGTGTTCATTAAGGTTTTCATGACTCCTTGAGTATTTTCACCATGAACCCGAAGTATCTCACCACCTTCCAACGGTATCCTAACCACCTTCTCATGACATACTATCACAAACTTCCTTTTGGACAACTAGACCCAAACGCTCAATCACAACAAAGTTTCCTGACTATAACGAAATCCAATGAACTCCACGGATTAACGAATATTCGTAACATTATATACAAAACAATATCGAGTCAAAGGCTATAATGCATATAGGAGATTCCACATATGCAAATAGACGTGGATCAAATGACATAAGAATCCTTTAAAAGAAAAGATACGTATATGTACCGAGTAAACACGCGAATAAAAAAAATTAATAGGTGTACCACGACAAAAGAACATATAAAAAAATTAATACGAAAGACGAATTTCTTATACCAATTATTGACTTTACTCGAAAGGCCAAATTAACTAATGTTTTTATAAAAATCAATTTAAATTAAGAAAAGTCCACTTTAATATATAAATCAATTTTAAATAATAATAGAAAATTGTCTTAAATGTAATCTTGGAAAAATTCATTCTGGTTGCCATAAAAATCTAGAGATGGTTATCTAATGGTGTATCGTACCTTACCACTATGAATCACTTTAAACCTGATTTTTATAATAAAATAAAATCTATTTACAAAGATCATTTTATATACAGTTTTCTCCAAACACCAACACAATACTTCCAAAGGGTTTTTATAATTAGACATCAATTATAAAATTGTAATCAAATAAAAGGACACGCATAAAACCCATAAAAGGACCGTAAAACACCGTACAGACTCTAACACAATGTGTTATCCGCCACCACGTTTGCTTTTCCTGGATGATAACGAATCTCACAGTCGTAGTCGCTCAACAGCTCCAACCATCTACGTTGCCTCATGTTTAACTCTTTATGATCTAGAATATATTGCAAACTCTTATGATCAGTGAACATAACACATTTCGTACCATACGAAGATCTCTCAGAATCTTTAATAAGGTCCGTAACTCTAGGCTAGACCTTCTCCAATGCATCAAAATTGTGCCCAATCCTTTACGAGAAGCATCACAGTAAACCAAGAAGTTTTCACTACCTTCGGGTAGAGCCAAAATTGGTGCACTTCACAATCTTTGCTTCAATAGTTGAAATGCAGCTTCTGCCTTTTCACTCTAAACAAACTTCATGTTCTTCTGAGTCAGCTTCGTCATAGGCTTGGCAATTTTTTAGAAACCTTTGATAAATCATCGGTAATAGCCAGCAAGACATAGAAATTAACAAATCTCTGTCGGAGTTTTGGGCGATGCCCAATCCTTGATTGACACAATCTTAGCCAGGTCCATGTGAATGCCTTCACTATTAATCACGTGACCAAGAAATTGTACCTTCGACAGCCAAACTTCACACTTCGAAAACTTGGCGTACAATTCTTCCTTCTTAAACAACTTCAGGATCAACTTAAGGTGTTCTGCGTGCTCTTCTTCGCACTTGGAGTAGATCAAGATGTCATTAATAAAAATGATCACGAACTTATCTAAGTACGGTTTGCACACCCGATTCATTAGATCCATTAATACCGCCGGTGCGTTGGTCAGTCCAAACAGCATCACTTGAAACTTATAGTGACCGTAGCCTGTCCTAAACGCTGTCATTGGAATGTCTTCCTCTAGAACTCTGAGTTGGTGATAACCAGATCTCAGGTCGATCTTAGAGTAGACTCTTGATCCTTGCAACTGATCAAACAGGTCATCGATTCTCGGAAGTGGATATCGATTCTACACAGTCAGCTTGTTTAGCTCATGGTAATCGATACACATCCGAAAAGATCCATCTTTCTTTTTGACAAACAAGACCGGGCTCTCCAGGGTGAGGAACTCGGTCTTATAAATCCCTTGTTAGAAAGTTCTTGCAGCTGAGTAGATAATTCTTGCAGTTCTGACGGTGCTAATCTATACGGAGCGCGTGCCACAGGTGAAGCACCAGGGACCAAGTTGATTTGGAATTCAACTTGTCGCGTAGGCGGTAATCCAGGAAAGTCTTCTGGAAAAACCTTCGGAAAGTCCTGTATAGTCGGCACGTCCTCAAGTCGCTTCTCCTTCGACTCGTTCTCAATTTCCTTCTTCGTCACTTGTGCCAGAAAATGTAGGCAACCTCTCTCAATATATTTCTGAGTCTTAGTGCACGATATAATGCTCAACTTTGACTTTTCTCCTTTACCGTCCCTATCACCTTGAACTATCAAAACTTCATCTCCAAAGGGAATTCGCACAATCTTTTCATCACAAACGATTACCGCATGATGGTTCGCTAACCAATCCATGCCAATGATGACGTCAAAAATACCATGTTCTATTGGCATTAGGTCAATATTGAATGGGTGGCCTAATAATCCTAATGTACAGCCTCTAAGTATGCTATTAGTCTTAGAAATTCTCCAGTCGGCTAATTCAATCGCGTAGCTAACGTCTGAAGTATCAGGGGTTATATCAAGCAAGGTACTAAAAGTAGTTGGCACAAAACTTCTATCGGCACCCGAATCAAATATCATAGAAGCATAATGGTTATTGAGAAGAAACGTACCCTTGACGACATTAGAATCGAGGTTAGTGTCTCCTCCACCCAACACATAAACTTTTCCTCTTGCTTCACCAACTCCATTCTTGTTTCCAACCTTTTTTCCACGGTTTTGATCTTTCAGCTTTAGGCAATCACTCTTGTAGTATGCTTGCCTTCCACACTCGAAACAAGTAAAAACTCTATGATTCACTACTTGACCTCTCTGAGTAAAAGTAGTGGAACTTATGACCTTACAATCCCGAGTCATCCGATCTTGTTACACTTCCTACATCTCACAGTGCAAGGCCCTTCATGATGAAGCTTACACTTGTTACAGAGAGGCAACGGTCCACTCTATGGTTTTTTCTCATTGTTGCCAGCCGTATAAGCTCTTGCCACCTTCTGACCTCTAACACTTGGCCTTTTAAATGGTGGCTACTATCCACGGTTGTCTCTCTGATTGACCTCCAATCTCCTTTTGTTCTTAGCTTTTTTCACAGCATATCCCTTTAACTTTTGGTCCATTAAGTTGTTAGCAATTCGAACAGCATCTTGCAGTCTTGTAGGTTCAACGGTAATTACATTTCTTTGGATGTTATCGGGGAGTCCTCCAATGAATTTCTCAACCAAATCTTCCTCCTCTGAGACCATCTTGGTGCACATCATAGTCAACTCTTGAAATCTCTGAGTATAAGTAGCCAAATCATTGTTCTTCACGGTCAAATTCCACAGCTTAGATTCCATATTTTAAATCTCATTTCTTGGGCAGTACACTTTAGTCATTAGCTTCATGAGCTCTCTTCATGACATGGAAAATGCAGCCTCAGTCCCAATAGTCCTCTTATGTGAGTTCCACCAAGTTAGTGCACTGTTTAACAGTGTGCAAGTAGCATACTTGACTTGGTATTTCTCTGGACAATTGCTGATATGGAACACTGTTTCCATCTTCTCAAACCACCTTATCAACCCGACAACTCCTTCCGTTCCCTTAAAGTTGAGTGGTTGACACTTCATGAAGTCCTGATATGTGCATTCTCTAGCAACAGGTCTATCACCTCTACCATTCTCGTTTGGATTTCCATTTCCACCATTTCCATTCTCACCATTTCCATTACCGCCATTTCCATTATCGCCGTCACTGCCGTTCTGGCTTTGATTCTCAGCCTCGAGAGCATTGGCGGCACGGGTCGCCTCATGAGCAGCCAACGCTTCTTCCACACGTCGGTTAACGAGTTCTTCGATTGCTTTAGGGGTCATACCGGAGCGAGTGATAGTCATTGTTCTACGTCACAAGACATATCGCATGATGAGATTCGATACTAGATATAGCCATTATAAATGGTAAAGAGGGTTTATATAGGAAAATACAATAGAACATGTTTTGCTAGAACAAGTAAATAATAATATAGATGAATACGCGAAAGAATCAAAACAAGCTTTTCATTTCACGAATAAAAGCATAATTTGGTTACAGCCAATCCAAAATAGGTACATGATTTATGATTATTACTACTGCTAACATCTAGACCTAACCATCAGTCTAATGTCCTACATGATCATGGTACTACTAGTCTAAGGGCAAAAACCTAAATGTCTCATAACATACGACTCCAACCTCCTAAGTCTCCTCCAAGTCTCATCACGATCCCTATAAACCTGACGAAACTCCTCCTGTAAAAGTGCCATGTGCAAACGAAGACTATCAATCTGATCTCTCTCGATACTCAACATGGCTCGAAACTTTAGGTACTCTAGTCTTAAACTCCTAATCTTCCCACCAAACTAGCTCTCTCTCTACTAGCCACTAACTGACTAGCCTCCAACTGTCTTTGAGTGGTCTCAATCTCAGTAATCCTATCAATACGAACCTCTGACATGCAGTGAACTATATCATAATTAGTATCCTTAATATCAGGAATACCTCCTCTAGAAGACTCATAACTATCACCAATAGTTAATGGATATATAGCGATCTCTCTCGTGTCTGTCGCACTAGCCTCTGCCTCAAACTCCTCTTCATCCTCCAAAATATCACTAGTAGCAATCTCAAATCCCATACCTACACCATCCTCAGCGTGAGCTACAACTCCCTCACTAATACCTATATCTGCAACAGCCTCTGCATTAGCAGTATCCACCTCCATATGCTCCTCTACGCTATCCTCTGATGAGTATGAATATCTAAATCTCTTGCGAGGTGGTAAAAGATTAGCAGGGGTAGGGGCTATCGACCTTAAAATATGAGTAGGTGATGGTACCGAAGCACTAGGGGACCTACATCACTTGTGAGATGGCCTTGAAGAAGGTAAAGATGAATCGAATGACCTCTTAGAAGATGAACCTAAGGATGACTCTGATGTAGTCGGTGGGTAAGGGGTAGACAATGGTGCAGACCTCCAACGTCTAAAAGCCTCACTACGTTGTGGAGTCCTAGTAAGTGATCGATGAACAAATATCTGTGGTGTAGATGAATCAGCATCGATGGTGTCTGGTGGTGTATGTCCGGATAAAGAATGACTTGAAGGTGAACTAGAAGAAGATGAGTCTGGTGAAGAATGACTATCCGATGAATGATGAGACACACGTCTCCATGCAATTCCTCGCATTCAACAACTTACACGGCCCATTAAGGTGGGTATAATAAAGTCGACCGAAAGGGATAGCCTCACCAGGTCAAACAAGAATCGCTGGCCATCAACGAATCCTGGGTGGGGCAACAACAGGTGTAAGGGGAAACTCTAATAATGGTGCAAGAGTATCATGAGATGACGATATAGTCTCTGCTCAGCAGGCTTGGACTCACCGTCTGCCTTCGAGTCATCAGAACACAAAAAGGGTGAAACCAATGGCAAATCTGGTGTGGAAGGTAAAGAATCCTCCGACGGATCAGAATCAGAAAAAGATGAATAATCAACTAAATCAAGTACCCCGGTAGGTAAGACGACTAAAACTGTCCCCTCCTCTGGTGCAACTATAGGGTCAGCTGGAACAATAGGAACCTCAGGGATAACATGGATAATAGCATGAATAACACCAAAGAGAATCACTCGTAGGGCATGAGAGCTCACGCTTTCCTCAGATGAAATAGAAATAATAGGAGCAACCATGACATGCACAAGCGCAAGTTTATATAAATATCTTTATATGAAACCATGCAACATGCAAGCAAAATCAAGAAGATAAGCATGATGCAAAAATATGATATGGCAAATTAATGAATAAAGTAATTATGGCAATATGATATGTATGTAAGCAGGTAAAAGCACATAGGATCACATACTAGTTATAGCCCA
>BQNB010095304.1:0-16169 GCA_026074375.1 Tanacetum coccineum
GGAGACTAGTCAAATGACACTTAGAGGGTTTTAGGGAAGTCTTTGGTCTTTGTCTCCTAATGTGGAGATGATCCCCATGAAAATGTGGAGTGTGCTAGCTAAATATCTAGTAATATATCTTGTAATAAAAAGAGAAGAAATGGAAGTATACTTGCATTGTGAAAATATAAGTTAAATGTAAGTGTAGTTTTATTTAGAATGTGTAAAGTATATACTTGAGAATTGTATGGTTTGGTTTATTTCTTTTATGTAAAAATTCGGCCCAAGTGGTAAAGGTGGGTAAAGTTTTATAAAAATGGGTGTTTGTTGAAGCGTATATAAATTTTGGTGGTTCCGGGTATACTTAAATGTAATTTATCGCGAAACGTAAACGTTTTACGTAACCAATAAAAATAAAATATAAAATGTTGATTATTACTTTTGTAAAAAAATAATATATTTCTTGTTTGACGAAAACTTTAATTCGTTTGGTGTCCGTTTACGTTAAATGTTGATTTTTAACTTACGCAATTTAACTTTAACTATTAAAATTAAAAGTAAACGCGTGCGAGAATAGACATAAATAGTGGATTAAATAGCGTCGTAAATGACCTGAAAATACGGAATATTACATACGCGATGGAGAGACAATTTAAGCATGACTTTTGCAAACTGGTCATTGCAAAAATGGGTTCCGCGATCACTTATGATAGCACGAGGGGCACCGAATCGGGCGAAGAGAGATTTAAGAAATTCGCAAACAACTCGGGCGTCGTTGGTGGAGAGCGCTTTTGCTTCAACCTATTTTGACAAATAGTCGACCGCCACGAGTATGTATTTGTTCTCTCGTGAAGACGGGAACGGGCCCATGAAATCTATGCCCTACACGTCAAAGATTTCGCAAACTTGGATGGAATTTTGAGGCATTTCATCACGCTGCGAAATTTTTCCTTGACGCTGACAAGTATCACATCGGGTGACCAAGTCATGGGCATCTTTGTAAATCGTGAGCCAATAAAATCCTGAGTCAAAAACCTTTTTGGCGGTGTAGTTGGTACCGTAATGTCCTTCGGTGGGTCCACTATGGCAAGCTGTGAGGATGTCAACAGCTTCTTGGCCAGCAACACACCGCCGAATCATTTGATCCGCACATATTTTGAACAAATAGGGGTCGTCCCAAAAGTAATGTTTAACATCCTTGAAAAACTTGTTCTTTTGTTGAGACGACATCCCTTTAACAATGAAATTCCCCGCGTGGTAATTTGCATAATCGGCAAACCACGGGGTACTTGAGTCACTACGAGAAGTCACCATATTAAGTGTCTCGAGAGGAAAATTTTCATTCACCTCCTTTGGGTCGAGAACATTTTCATACGGGTTTTCTAATCGGGAAAGATGATCGGCCGCGAGGTTCTCAGCTCCTTTTGTGTCAATTACATTGAAATCAAACTCTTGAAGGAGGAGAACCCACCAGAGCAATCTTGCCTTGGAATCTTTTTTAGCAAAGAGATATTTTAGGGCAGAGTGATCCGTATACACTATGCTTTTGTTTAAGATGAGGTAAGACTATAATTTTTTAAAGGCATACACCACGGCTAACATTTCTTTCTCTGTTGTGGTGTAATACAATTCCGCCTCGTTCATTGTTTTTCTAGCATAGTGTATAGGCCTAAAGTGTTTTTCATGACGTTGCCCCAAGACTGCACCTATGGCAAAGTCGCTTGCATCGCACATAAGCTCAAAGGGTAGGTCCCAGTCTGGAGCAATCAAGATTGGAGCTTTAGTAAGTTTTTTCTTTAATGTTTGAAAAGCTTGAATACAATCATCAGAAAAAATGAACGGAGTATTCTTCTCAAGAAGATGAGTCATTAGTCAGGAAATTTTGGAAAAATCCTTAATGAACCGTCGGTAGAAACCGGCATGACCGAGAAAACTCCGAACACCCTTTACGGTGGTAGTTGGGTGAGGTAATTTAGCAATGACGTCTATTTTGGCTTTGTCGACTTCTATTCCTTTCTTTGAAATTTTGTGTCCAAGAACGATGCCTTCTTTCACCATAAAATGGCTTTTTTTTTTTTTTCCCCAATTTAACCCAAATTTATGTCTTCACACTGTTTAAAGCATCTTTCTAAATCTGGAAAGGCACGTTTGAGAAAGAATTTCCAAAAACGAAAAAGTCGTCCATCGAAAAAACTTCCATCTCTTTTCAATCATATCATCGGAAGATAGCCATCATACACCTCTGGAATGTGCCTGGTGCATTGAATAAGCCGAAAGGCATGCCGCGGTAAGCAAACGTTTCGTATGGGCAGGTGAATGTGGTCTTCTCCTGATCTTTTGGATCGATTGGTATTTGAAAGTAACCCGAGAAACCATCGAGGATTACAATAGTATTCATTTTCGCAAGTCTCTCGAGCATTATTGAATCCATAAACGCAAAGGAAGTGGTCTTTTTTTTGGGTGGCTCGTTCAACTTACGATATTCCAATACAAACTCTCCATCCCCCGTTTACAATCTAGTTAGTACAATTTCATTTTCATCTTGGCAACTACTACGGTCATCCCTACCTTTCTTGGCACACATTGTGCACTGGGCTTACCCACGGACTATCCGAGATTTGGGTAATTAAATCCGGCATCATAGAAGTTTTTCAACCTCTTTCTTAATGACAACGTGATCGTTGGATTAACCCTTCTCTGAAGTTTTGGACCGCTGGTTCGTAGTCCTCTTCCATTAGAATTTTATGAGAACAAAATTCCGGGTTAATACCCTTTAATGTCGGTAGATTTCCCTCCCAAGCGATGGCTCGCTTTCGGACGTTAGACCTTTATGAGACGTTCTTTTCATCGACACTCAAATATTTGGCAATTATGACGGGCAACTTGTTGTTGTCTTCCAAAAATGTATATTCGAGATAGGCGGTAAGTCCTTAAGTTCGACCTCGGAGGTTCATCAATTGAAGATTTGGCAGTTTTAGCTTCACAAATTTTAAGTTCCTTTTTATTTTCCCGGAGCAAATAATTTTCCTTGGTTCAGAGGAGGTGAAGGATTACTATTAAGGAGTGCTTCAAGAATAAGAATGTCCCCCTCTGGGTCATAATAGGATTCATCAACTTCCGGTGAAGTTAGATCGTCGGCTAGAGCAAGAAAAGCATCGGCTACTTCTAGAAGGAGAAAATCACTATCCTTGAAAGGAGTGAGAGTCGGAGAAGAATTTGAAACTATCAGGTCATATCCGGAGTGGGATTGCACTATGCGATCACGTTGGAAAAATCCTAAGAACTTCCTGAAATACTCCCTTACAAGCTAATTCAACAACGTCGATTCGGTTCGCCGTCATATCATTATAATTAACCGCGTATCCAAGTTTGGATCAAGAAATTGTAAGTAATGCCCTCATTGCTACTCGAAGGTTATTCACCCTTCTACACGTCTATTAAAGCACGACCGGGTCTTAAGAAAACACCTCCCGAATTTAGCAAACTCAAGGGTCGGGTTTTTCAAAATCTACGACACGAAGTCGGGGCTGAACTGGAATAACACCAACTTTAACGTTTACATCGTAGCAATACTGATTGGTCGGGAGATCGAACAGTCCGCTAGTTCTAGTGTCATACACAGTCGGAGTCAGGTTTGAAGGTTAACTTTTTTCTAAACTGAAAATGGCATGAGATTATGCTCGTGCGCAAGATCGCCAAGGCTAAGCACTCATTCCTTACCGAAATTTACATGGAATAAGAATCTGCCGGGTCCACCAAGTTTTTTAGTAACTTGTTAAGTATGACCTGCCGGCAATGTTCGTTCAAAAGGGGTTCTAACTATCTCACTAAGATTTTCTTTATTTTTCCGATTAAGGCTTCATAAGTTAAAGCAACAATTGGGCATAGATCAAAGGCATCCATGAAGCTAATTTCAAAACTCATATCTTTAAAGATTTCGTAGAATTTCTCATTTTTGTTTGTTAGCATTTTCATGGCGCTTTTCATCATTTCGCCTTGAAGATATAGGAATCGACGGTCAGTTAGGAAACGATACACTAACGGAGCAACAACTGGCTCGGAAACCGGAATTTGGTTTTCAACTAGGACAACCGGAGGTTGGACGTCTTCGGTAATTCCATTATTAGTAGAAAAACTGGTCCTTGTCACGACCTCGTTGCAAACGTTCCACTACTTTAGGAAAAGAAGTAGGAATTGTAGGTCCTTGATAAACAACCCCGCTTCGGGTAGTAATACCCTTCAAGTCTTCCTTCTGGTTAGTAATGGTGTTACTTGGAAGAGAACCTAAACTCGAAGATGAAGCGTTATTGGAATTTACGAACTTAGAAAGCATGTCCGTTAATTTTCATCTGGGTGTTGTAAACCTGGCCTTGATTTTGCTATTTCCTTAAATACAAGCATCATTAGCCTTGACATAATTCTCAAAATCGTTCTTTGAAACACTTTGCATTTGTGGGGCGGGAGCTTGATAAGGGTGAGCTTGGTAAACCGGTGGTTGACTAGTCAGAGGTTGGTAAATTTGTCCTTGGTAGAAGTTATTTCCAAGGTTTTGATTGAAATTGGTTCCCCGATTTTGGTTGAAATTATTTCCTTGATTCTGATTGAAATGGTTTTGATTGTTTTGAATTGGAGGAAAACCAGGAGGTCGGATTTGGTTTGCAACCATCGGAGGTCTAGAATTGGTATTTCCTTGATTGGAATTAGCTGCAACAGCTTGTGAAACGTACTCTTGAATGTTGTCTCGATAAACATTGCCATCAGTGGCGCGACAATTTCTATAAGAATGAGCACCTCCACAAGTTACACAACTCTGCTCGACCCCTTTTACGAGCACGGGAGCTTGGGCTTTTTGCTTGTCGATAAGCATAGTCTTCATCATATTCTTAAATTCGGAAACTTCGGTTGTAAGAGCAGCAACATTGGGTAAAAAAACGGTGGTAGATGAATTCGAACTCACTTTGGCAACGATTGCCTTGTTTCGTGAATTATGAACCTTGGATTTACTAGCGTGTAATTTTCAAAAGCATTACATGAGCATCTTATCCAAAAAGTTTCCACCCGCAGCAGAATTCAACGAATCTTGATCATTAGCATTTAAGGCATTGTAAAACGTATCTAGTTGATGTAATTCCAGAAAATTCCCTGATGTCTGGCATGCCTCGAAAAGATCATTAAATCGATCCCAAGCCTCGTAAAATGACCCTCCGACAATCTTCTGTTTAAATCTCGTGTTTTGTTTTCGCAGATTTGTCGTTTTTGAAGGAGGAAAGAATTGATTAATGAATTTTGAAACAAAATCATCCCATGTCATAAATTGGATCGAGGAGGTTCTTTCTCTAACCAAATCCGGGTTGAACCTTCGAGAGAAAAAGGAAAAAGCATAAGCTTAATTGACGTGCTCGGGATGTCCGGGAATCTCATCGTTGAGGTGATCTTGTTGAAATACAGATGATAGCATAGGATCCTTTTAACAGTCCGAAAAACTGCTGTGTTTGAACAAGAGTGACAAACATGCTTTAACTCAAAATTAGCATTGAGTTCGGCAATTACATTGCATCCTCGTACCCCCTCGGTGGTGCATGGAGCAATTTCGCCATAGTCCGGTTTATCGCCATACGGAACAGGGAGGATTATCAAAAGGTTCTTCTAAATTAAATGGTTCTACAACAGCCGGTGAAGCTTGTTGTTGACGGTTACAGTTGCGGGTTTGAGAACGAGTGCGCATGCACAAAGTAGAAAAAGAAAATTTATACTAATTTTTTTTATTAACAATCTATTTTAACGGATAACGAGATAGACAACCTTAACCAAAAATAAAACTTACTACTCACCGTAGAACTTTAAAAACATTACTTTTAAGTGAGGCCTATTTTCGTAATACACAAATGGTAAGTTTTTAAATCTTTTATTCGAGTTGGGAACTTATTGATGGATAATACCTCAATTGAAGGTATTATTTGTTGGTGTTCTTTTACCAACTTTGTTTATTTTATTATTTTTATGGACAATTTTTTATATTTTTGATTTTTTTTATATTATTATTTTTTATATGATAATTATACTGATAAAAGAAAAAAAATATTTTTTACTTTTTACTTTTTTTACTTTTTATTTATAATTTTTTTTAAATTTTTATAAAAAAGCGTAACTTTCGAAAACGAAAGGTTCTTCAAATCACGATCGACAAACTTCAAACGAAAGAATCTTAATCACAAGTCTCCGGCAGCGGCGCCAAAATTTGATTGCTTGTAAATCTGCACACGTAATTATAAAATATAATATGATATGAAATTATCAAACTACCCTTGAGGACAAATGTCGTAAGGAAGATTCTCACAATTATATAATAATACGTATATTTACCGGGAAGTATGATTCCCGGGTCGTTAAGTCCCAACGATTTATGAAATTGATACCCTCGTTTTCACTTGGACAATGATTTGAATGGGTTTCAGAGATTTTTGATTGATTAACTAAATTCTACAATTAAAAGCAATTAAAACTATTAAATGAAAACAATTAAACAATTAAGCAATTAAACTAATTCGGAAATTAAACATACGCAACAATTAAAACCTAATTATTAAAAATAAATCCTAAAAATTATTTTTTTTAACTTTTCTAACTCTTAATGACTAATTAAAAAAGAAATGCAAAAGAAATCCTAAAACGGAAGTGATTTAAGCTAAAAACGAAAGAAAACGAAAACGGGGACGAATACCGCTCTTTAAAAAAAAGTGAAATGCAAATATGACCAACAAAAGTAATTCTAAGTTTCCTTCCTAGATATAAGATGGAAAAAAGAAAATTTAGAAAAAAAAACATTAATTTTTTTTGGATTAATTTTTTATTTTTTATGAAATTTTTAAAAATTTTACTAATTTAAATGTTTTTAAAAAAGATAACAAACCCAATCGAAAATTTTCGAAAAATTCACTAAAATCCGAAAAGAGATAAGGGTATATTAGAAGAAATAAAGCTCAAGTGGCACAGCTTATAAAATAAGCTGAATAAACCCTGTTAGCCACACTTATTTAAAAGCTAAAACTAAATGTGTATATAACTTAAATGAAATAAAAAGAACTTGAATGAGCTAATGAACAAACTAAAGACATGTGTTTGGTGTGTAAAGGTGAGGTCGTGGTTGATCCAACCAGGCCTGCTCCTTTTTTGCAAATTTTTTTTTATTTGAAAACTTAAAAAAAACGTTGTTAGAGCAAAATAAGTACTTTTACTAAAAGAAGCTATTTATGAAAGGCCCTAAATAAGCTGTTAAACAGCTTAAAACTAGACAGTCCCTACCTAACTATATTTTTGGTTTTTTCTTTAAAACTTAATAAGCTTTAAAAACTAACTAAGCTAAAACTATGACAAAATAATCTATTATTAAGCTGACACAATCCTAATAAGCTAAATGAAAAGAAATAAGCACAGAAATAAGCCTAAAAGCTGAAATTTAAAAAATAAGTGCTTAAATTAAAACTAATAACCAAACAGGCCCTAAACCTTCTTTGGACTTAATATTAAGCTAACAGACAAGCACTAAAAGAAATGAGACCTAACTTTTCTGAAAGTTTAGCTAAAATGCTTTATGAAATTGCTTTTTAGAAGTAAAATGAAAAACAATTGCTTATTGAAAAAGCTAAATGAAAACAGACATTTAAGTCAGTTTTCAATGACTTTGAAAAAGGAAGAAATCTAATTTTTAATCTTAAAGTTAGATAATCAGATAAGCCTTTTTAATGAAAACAAACTTGAAACAGATTAACTAATTACCCTAATCTACTTGAAACGAAAAAAATCTAAACCTAAAAGCTATTTTACCCTCTGAAACTTAACTTGAAAAAAGTTGTTTATCTTTAGAACTCTGATGCAGTTTGCACTTAAAATGAACCAAACTTGAAAACTATTAATGCAGACCTATTGAGACTATTCTAACATGATAAAAACTTAAAATGAAAGACAAAAAGACAATGACTAATGCTAGAAGAGATCTAAGCTAAATAATGCAAATGACTTGACAGATTGAACCTATGAAAACCTAGACTTCAGGAAACTTGAATTATCCATATTCTGACCTTATTAATGAAATAAGCTTAAACAAATTTTAAAAATAAGAGTTAAAACCATAGCAAAAAGACCCAAATGGTCTCAAGCCACACACACACACACACAGTGTTGTACTGCTGAGCCAAACACCCTCTTAAATATGCTCAAATCTATTTAAGCTTAAACTTTTGAAATTTGAAAACTAAATTTGCTAATACCAGATACTTATAAGCTTCTAACAACCATAATGAGCAAATTTAAACAGACAATAAGCCAGAATGATAAGTTATAAGCTAAACTACTATTTTTGGTTTTTTTACTTATTTATGACAGATTATTAAAAACTAAATTCTATTCTATAAAACTTGAAAACAAATATTCAAACGCATGAAAATAACATATTAAGACAGGATTAAGCATACTCACAACAAGTTAAATAGCATAAAATAAGCAGATGCAATATTAAGCTAAGAAACTTGAAATTTAAAGCAAACATACAAAAGTCTTAGCTTAACAAAAGCAATAATGCTCAAAGAGCTGTCTACAAGCTCTAGCTTATCAATGATAAGCTAGTAAAGGTCCTATGAACTCATCCATAGCTAGTTCATCATCCAAAAAGCTTAATCCATTCATAGCATAGGTATTAGTCTATTTTTAAAGGTTTAAGTAGATTAAGTGATTTATTTGAGCTTAATCTTAGCTTAAAGACTAAGATGAGCTTATGAAGAGCTTTTGAGAGCTTATGACTGATTTGAGAGGTTATAGAAGAATATAGTATGAAAAAACAGATTTTATATGTATACTTTAATGTATTGAATACAAACATTATTACAAGCTTGAAATTTAAACCTACAAAAGCTTAAATAGACATTACAATTTATAGAAAGTTACATAAGCTAAATTTCAATAGAAGCTACTAAAAACTAAAAACGGGGAAAAAGAAGATCCTTCATGTGTTTGAGTGAGGTCTTTATATAGCACTTGAGAGAAGCTTCTAGGCTCAAATTCTGTTATACGCTCCCTTTCATCCTGGCCCTTCAATTATTAGCAATGATTGGATCACAGTTTATGGGCTATGAACTCACCTCGAGTGAATGGTAATCAACAAGTATTCACAATAGAAAAATGTGTCACGAAGGAATCCGAAGGCAACCTAATCCAATATAGGTCGTATAAGTACTAAACACTTTGATTATTTATAGGTCGTATAGCTCATCATACTATCGTTCGGGCTATCATAATTAAGAGGTCATGTAGTGACGTATGAGGAGCTAGGACACTTTAAATCGTAAATCCAACAACTCGTCGATACGCCACCCCGAAGAGGCCTCATTATGAAACTCCCTAGTAATATAGTACTTTGATTAACTAATACCACATATAATTCTATATAGCTACATCACCATCTAATCGTTTTAGTGAAATCATATTTATAAAGTAAAAACGTTTATAAGTATACTTTAGTAAAACTGGCGTAACTTTCTCGTTTTAAGTCCGTTTCTTTCGTTTCTTACGTCCACGCCTTCGTATTAAGACGAGTTATCAAAATATAACATTTTCAAAATCTGAGTTTTCTGATGAATAGTGATTTTTACTGTTCATAACAGTTATATATTTATTTTTATAGATTTAGTTATCGTAAATCTCGTAAATGTCGTAACTTATTCGTTTTAACTCCGTTTTTAGCGATTCTTTCGAGCACGTCTTCGTATTTAAAAGTTTTATCGATTTATTGATGTTTTAAAAGTATAAGTTTCTGTGGTGAATAGTAACTTTTATAAAAATAGTTTTATAAAAGTATATATTTAACGTAAACTTGAAATCGTCGTATCTTTTTCGTTATAAATCGGTTTTTCGAGTTTCTTATCATTTTGGAATCGTCATGAGGCGTACTATCTTTTTAAAACATGGTAGGGCTGTTACCAAGGTCGAACCAAAACAGCCCCTTTATAATACTTATACATATCCATTTTTATAACTTGTTTTATATACCTTTTAACTTAATAATTTACCACAAGTTTTCCAAGACTTATTATATACTTGTCTTACATATAATAGAGTCCAAGATCCATATTGTGTCCATGAGTTCCAAAGTATCAAGTCCTTAACAAGGCTTAAAAACCTTAAACTTTCTTAAGTAACTTTAAATTACAAGTTTATACATATACATGTTTACACTTAACCAACATGTTACAATACTTATATATCCATTATTTCATGATATTATCAACCTCATAACATATGTAAAAATGTTCAAAACCATGATCACAAGTAGAAATATGTTTTACATGTTTAAAAGTATCCTAAATGGTGATATTGCTAAATAGAACATATAAACACATAAAATGATAACTGTAAAGACATAAAGGGTTTTAGATAACCTTATGGTGATGTAATATGATAACCAACACAATCCAAACCCTTGTTTAGATTGTAAACCCAAGCTTGCAAGATCTTGAAAACCCTAATTTCCAAGTAAACCCTAATTTTCCTTTTTCTTTGCTTAACTCTTGTAAAGGCTTAACCAAGCCTTAAATCTTTCTTGGTAGGTCTTAGATATGATGTAGGAATATGAGTAAGTGTTGTAAATAAAATTTTGTATGGATTTGGTGGTGGTTTGATGTTGGCCGTGGGTTTTAGAGAGACAAAGGGAGTATATGGTGAAGTTTTTCTTTGCAAATGAGAAGTGTGTGAGTTTACTTACTAGTGCAAGCCTTTTATAGTCCTAAGACTAGTCAAAGAAACACAATGAGAGAATTAAGGAGTCTTTGGTCAAGACTTGTGAAAGTCTTTAGGTTTTAATGACTTGGTTCCCTAAAATAGAAATCATCTCATGAAATTTAGGGAATGAATTGACTAGCTAATATCTTATTTGCAAAATGAAAGTATTACTTGCCTAGTATAAGTTGGTAACTTTAAACATATTGTATAATTTTGTAAAGTGTATGTATTGGTTTATTTATTTCATGGTAAATTCGGCTCAAGTGATGAATGTAGGTAAAGTTTTATAAAACTTTGAGCATTTGTTATAAACATAAGTATTTGTTGAAACGTAGATTAATTTTGTTGGTTCCGTGTATGCTTAAACGTAATTTATCGCGAAACGTAAACGATTTACGTAACCAATAAAAAAATAAAACATAATAAGTAAATTATTACTTTAGTAATAATAATAAAATGATTTCTTGGCGTAAACTTAAATTCGTTTGGTATCCGTTTACGCCAATTGTTGATTTTTAGTTTACGCGATTTAACTATATAATAAGAATTAAAGTAAACGCGTACGAGAAAAAAATAATAATTAGTAATATATATGACGTCGTAAATGACCTGAAAATACGAAATGTTACAATTTCTGCTTGTTAAGTTCTAAAATTTTATAAAAAACCAAAAAGAAGTAGTTAAGCATTTCTGTTTTAAAAAGCCTCTTTTCAGCTTATTTTTCAGCTTTCAAAAAAGTTTCTTTCACAAAACTTGTTAGTTTCTAGCTTATTTACAACTTTGTTTTTATAAGTTTTCAAAAAAAAAGGGTAGATGAAAATCGGGGGTGAGCAAGGCTCGAACCCCCGACCTCAACATCCTCAACCTTTATAGCAACACAACAACACACACTCACTACCAACGTGCCCTGGGGTCTTTTTCTTTATAGCTTTACAAAATTTAATATTTGTATACGTTTTCCCCTTTTAGCTTAATAAGTTGATAGATTACGTATGACCCGATTTCTGCTAAGTATGTTTGGATGGCTGCTTGTTTCACACCCTTGTTTTCACCCTTTATCCATACATTTCTTTTTCATTCTTCAACCCCTTCAATGCTTACCAAGACGTCATTACTAACACCTTGTTGTGATTGTTCCAGTGTTAGCTCAATCTTAGTCGGCATTTTTCCCTCTTACTCATTCATCTCCAATCATACCTAAGGACTGCTATTTCTAACTATGGGATGTCCTTGGGTAGATCCCTCCGGTTCTGGTTGGATCGTAGGACTTATTCCTAACCTAACCACCTTATGACTTCAGAATCGTCGTGAACTTAATAGGTTGTTGGGTATGAGATCGAACCATAAAACCATTTTCTGACATTGTTATTTTCAAATACTCCCCCTACACATGTGCTCCGAGATTCGAAATTGTTTAGCACATGAAGGAAAGAGTTGCACTTAGAGTCTTAAAGATCACATTCTTCTATATCATATTTTAATCACATTTTCTCCCCTTATTTTAAATAATAAAACACTTAGTATTTGAAATACCAATTGATTAAAATTTGACATGAAAAATTCCATGGGGAGAAAAATTATACCATGATATTGCATGAATTCATTTTTCAGATTGCTCCCCTTCAACAGTATATGTGGGATACCAATATTTATTAAAACTTGACATTGGAATGAAAAATTGATATGACACCACAAAATGTTAAAGACGGAGTGAGATGCCTTAGTGAACAATGTATATTAATAATTGACATTATAAGTTTCCACATTTTAATTTCACAAAATGTGTTTGGATACATAAAATTGACATTTATGAAATGTACCCAACACATTAAAAGGCTTTGGTTTTAAAAAGCTCCCCCTCAGAAATTGATTCACATAAAATGACATTCTACGTACTACAATTCTTTGAAAATTATTCGAGGAAGGGAGTGTTGAACACACAATTTTAACAAATACCACTTTTTATGGAAAAATACCACAAATTATATTGTAGACAATTTTGACATTGAAAGTTCTTTTTGAAAAATTGTGTTCAACGATTTTAAAAACACATGATAGAAGACTTCTCTTCTATTTTTAGAGTAAGCGCACTGAAGCGTACACTTCCCTATTACATTCGGGACCGAGTTATGCACTGAAATGTACATAAGTCATTAAGAAAATTTAGAAATGACATGTTTTGAAAGCATTTGAAACTCTTGCTCGAACTTCATTTACACGCCCGTGTCGATGTTAATCAACATTTCTAGGTACGTAAATGTTATCGATTCCAAGAGACATGTCGAGAAGATTCTTTTTGGTATTTTTGAAATTTTTCTGATTTTATATTTTGTTTTTCTAGGTTTTATATTTTTCTATTTTCTTTTTGTTGGTTTTATATTTTTGTATTTTCTTTTTCAAAATTTTTTTGAAACTCAATTTCTCACCCCAAGCCCCATTCATTCTTATTAATGTTCCAATGAAAATCCTAGATTCCTAGAGACTTCAAGGCTATCTCATAACCCTAATTTGTCCTAGTTTGGCTTTGTATATGCATTTTCTCTCCTCCCAAAAAAAGTTTTTTTTTTTAAAAATCCCATAAGGTTTAATTTGAAGACATTTAAATTGATTCAAGACATTGTTTAGAACATTTTGTACCTCACTGTCAGAAGAACTTGATGAGTTTGATGAAGAGATTGCCATCAATGCATAATTGACTGGTTCTACTTCAAAATCATTACTTCAGTCATAGCCTTCCCCTCGACCATCTTTGAGACCACCAAGTGCCTGAGTTAAGATCAGTTATTTGTGCATTGCTCCTGCCATTTCTCAACCATAAGGTCTCTTCCTTGAACTCCTTCTAGATCTACAGTTCTCTAAGCAAAATGGTCCTTTCTGTGACAGTTGTAGCACTCAATCTTTGACTTATCAAGAGAAACATGTCATTTTTTCTTTGAAGTCCATATTTTTTCCTATCCTCTGAATGAACTTCTTTACTCTGACAGTCAACATAGCCACCTGTCATCGAAGATCTAATTCCTCTAAGTCATCCCTCATCCATCTCTAAAAATCATTCATTATCTCAAGTTGAGGACTGGTTGATGGTTGTGCAGAAAGGAGTAAGCTATATCATGAGTACTTAGAGTAGATGGAACTTGATTAATTCCACCAGCAGTACTAACCCCAAAATCTCCACTGGCATTACTAAATTCATTAGTACTGTTAGTATTCTCAGAAGAAAGAAAAGCCAAGTTCTGAGTACTTGATGAGGAAGTTGAAGATTTTTTCATTTCGTCTTCATAAGCCCTAAGGTTGTTGTAGATGTCATCAATATCAATCTCATTCAATTTCAATCAAGGCATACAACTTCACATCAACAGATCAATAGCATATTGAGCACTCCACTACAAAAAGGAGGAAGACTTCTTAAAAACTTCTGATTAATGTCTTCCTTTGATACATAGGCTCCATGAATTTCCAGTTGACTTATGAGTTTCTGAAATCTATCATAAGCCTTATCCAAAGTTTCATTAGATTCAGTAACAGAAATTTTCAAACTGTAGTTGCAGAACAGTCTTTTTGCATCTTTTTTTGGATTCCTCATTAACGCCAAATCTAGTTTTATGCAGCCCACAAAGATTTAGCATCAGGAACATTGTGGAACTTGAGGAGGTACTCATCAGGTATTGCTAAGAGCAAGATGCTCTTAATCCTTTCTTGATTCCTTCTAGCATCCAATTGTTTTAAAGTCTTAGGAACAGGAGGACTAGATTGTTCTCCTGAAGGTGTAGCCTCATCTTCCAGATCTTTCCTTGAACAATAAATATCCCACAAGATTAAAATGACCTGTGGTGAACAAAATTATTGTCTCATCCTCATAACTCCCAGATATCGTATTTCTCCCTTCTTAATGATAGGGATCTTCAAAGCAGTGATTTGTTGGTGGAGGAAGTAATCTAATGGATCGCCATCCTCTTTTGATTTGTAATAGTTCTGATTGAACAGAAGTTCTTCTTTTCAGAGTTTCCTCCTTACAAGCTCTGAAACCACATGTAGGGGGGGAATCCCTTTTCCTTAATAGGATCTACAACCTTTAGCTTGTAAAGGGTTTGTTTGCCTAGATTAAATCTAAAGTAACACTGATGAAACAATAATTAATCAACTATTGATTACAACGGAATTTAAATTTAACAATGGAAAAAGAAGAACACAATCAAAACACTTTTATATTGAACTTTGAATCTGCCTAGGTTACAAATTAATATTCATTTAAAAACATCTTCATCTCCTTGTGAGCCAATAATGCGTTCCATATCTTTCAAACACCCATCCAAATTATAACCCATAGGTTGATCGCGCATACCTAGTGGTGATCACCTTTTTTTGTCAGTTTGTGTCAGAACATAATGTTGATCACGTGTGTATTGTGGTGATGAGTAAATTGGGAAATGTGCATTGATATTACAATACATAGATAGGAGATGACTTAACAATGACAATAGCAGTAGTGATTTTGTAGTTTTTTACAACCTTGAACAATATTTGCATGTATAAATGATAGTTGATATCGGTTTGAAGATACTCAAAGTTCAAGTTAAAAACAAGAAGCCGTAGTTGATTCAAAGAGGTCTCCTAAATTGTGTTGTGAGTTTGGTTAGTGTACTTCTAAATTGTGTTTTATGGTGGTTTTGAGGCGGTTTTGCTCCGACGGTTGTGTGGGTATTTTAGTTGGTTACTGCGTTTATAAGATGGATTTGAGCAACTACGAGGTATGATTTTTTTAATAGTTATTGCGTTTAATTTTTTTGTTGTTGTTCATATGCGTAGTAATATATGCAATTTATTTTTAATTTAGGTACCTCGGGTTCTTATGCATATTAACACTATTTCGAACAAATTTTGGTTCTCTAGGTCGACCTCATCAAAGATAACACTAATAACCAAATAAACAAAAATTTAAACAACTTATCAATATGCTAAAACGTTCACGAAAATTGTCGATATCAATTTTTTTTCATGTATACAAACCCTAAAACTACACTTTTAAAATGGAATTTTTTTTATACAAATCAGCATACTATTTGCGCGATCAACAAAAAAACTTTTTGTTTTGCACGATCAATCTACGTGGCAAACAAAATAGTTTTTTATATAAAAACTAAGAATCAATGTGGTGGTAACACATGTTCATCGAGTTGACAACCACATTACATGCGCGATCAACTAGGACGATTTCGAAATGTCAGACCCTTGTGGTCTCTGCAACAAAATTGATTTTTGAAATGGCAATTTCGGTCAAAAAAACACATATATTTTTGAGTAAAAGGTTTCATCTTCTATTTTTTTTTCAAACAAAAAAATCTTTGACCGATTGATATTTGTCCCTTAATATGTAAGATACTTTTGAAATGTAAACAGTCTCTCTATCATATTATAACTAG
>BQNB010095305.1:0-25902 GCA_026074375.1 Tanacetum coccineum
TCCCATTCCTTGGAACCTTCTTGAAGAACATGGAGATTCATGCTTGTGTTGCATTCACAACCGTACTCTCATCTTTGGATTGAGAGATGAACTTCAATACATGTTTTCCTACATAGAACACATGCTTTTACAACCTCCCTTTCCAAACACTCCACCACCAAACTCACCACCACCATCACTTTCTCAAAACTAAACATACTTTATGTTTAGTCACTCATGTTTCAAATAATTTTCAACCAAACCTTTTACAAGCAAGTCTTATAAAATTCTAGGAATATTAGAAACTTTGTAGCTTTTATTTATGTATGATGTATTATTATGTCTTAAGCATAATATTTCTTTTTAATGCATGCTAGTTGTATGATTGTGTGTTACACACAATTTTTATAATTGAATGAATGGACTTTTATGGTTTTAAATATGCAATTATTAATTATTGGTTGTCTCCTATATGAATATATAGTTGAATTTAATTAATTGATGGTTGGCTAATATTTATTGTCACGATGTTTAAATATTTTTCATGAACATTGCTATATGTTAGAAATATTGGTGTTGTTCTTCTAACTTGTTTTTGTAGCAAAGTTACCGTAGCTCGATTCCTTAGTGCCCTCGAACGAGGGGGAGTACCCATCAAGGGGGAGCGGTTGTACCATCGATTTTACGCGTAATCATCGACGAAGCCTTTTTGATTCTACAAAAAGGGGAAGAAATGGAAATAAAACTCACTAAATACATGTTTAAAAATAATTTTACATTTAATGAGTTTATATTTTATAATTATAAAAAATAGGAGGATTGTTGATAGAAATAATGCCTAAAAACGTTATTAATATTTTTTGACCTCTCTACATTTTTATAATCACAAAATGTAAAAACGCTCAATGTAAAATTAAACGTAAATAAGTAGTTAGTAGTAATTTTTTATTTTGAAAATTTAATCACTTAAAGGTATGAATAAATAAATGATTATTGCATTTTATGATCAAAAGAATTTTTATTCAACCTCACATTTTTTTTATAAAATGTTACAAACATTTTCATAACTTTTTACAAAACATATTTAAATTTAAAAGAAATATTTTATTCAAAATAAATATTTTGAATTAAAATTTTCTACCTAAAAACAGCTATAAATGTTTCAGAAAACATCTCCCCTGGAAAAGACAAAAAATAGAGCGTCCAGGCCTGGGCGACCCTATTAAATATAAGGGCGCCCCCCTTAGTGATAAGGGGGCCGGCCTAGGAGCCAAGGGGGCGACCAGTCCAAAATGCTCTCAGATATGCCTATAAATAGTAGACTGTTCCCTACTGATTTTCTCACATTTTGCACTCATTTTTTTTTGTCTAAAATCACATACAATCCTTTGATCATTTAATATAAGCATTTGTTTCCAAGTGATTCAAGCTTAGTTCCTCAAGTGCAAGAGAATAATACTTCTTATCATCATGTCAAGAAGTATTATAGTTTAGTTTGTATTCTCATAACGTTGTTAAAATTCAATCATATCTTGTATATCATTTGTGTATATTGTATTGTCGTGTGTAATAGATAGATCGAGGTGATCATAGAAAGTATAGTTAGATCGTGGTGATCATAGAAAGTAGAGATAGATCCGTGTGATCGTGTTAGCGTCTAGGTGAAGTGAAGTGAAGTTAGTCATTTTAGTATTTTATTCCTCAAAATACATAAGGTGTAATAGATTGGTTCTAGCTAGGATTAGAACTCGACATTTAGCTTAGTGTCAGAAATCGATGTAAGCTTAGTTGTGTACGGTTTTCTCCGTCTAAAGGGAGTTTGTTGACATAGTGAAGAGAACTCTCGAGTTTGGTGCTCGGGGAGTGGAGTAGGGCGAATAGGTGCTTCGTTACCGAACCACTATAAATTCTTGTGTTGTGGTTTGATATTTCTAACTCTTATATCTTGTCTTGCATATTCATTTATTATTTATTTACCTAGCTGTATTGTTTATATTGTACACATATTGAGATCACATAAAATCGAATCTATGTTTTTATAAACAAAAGTTATGTCAAATTAAAAAGCGGTAAACTATTCAACCCTCATTCTAGTTTTCCACACCTTTGACTATTTCTTAAAATAGCTTATTGCTCGTACGATATCAATGTTTAAAATATTCGGCAAAGAAACGTTCTTCGGCAACCTCACGTTCCCGGTATACCGGAGTACGCGTATGAGAAGTTTGAGCTTGTTGTTGTAGCAACGTTTGGTGATACTTATACGCTTGCATTGAAAAGAACATGTCATCTTTATCGGAGTCGTGACTAACATTATCATCATTCGGATCCACAATTTTTAAGAATGAGTTTGTTTGGTAGTAAGAAGTAATAAATTTGTTTGAAAATTGGTTAAATTAGGGTATGATATATATAAGGTGGGATTAAAATAAATTAAAATTCTAACCCTTAATCATTGGACTAGCCAATGGCTAGTTTTTTCAAAAGCATAAACAACTAAGGCCGGCCCCAACATCGCTCGTTTTGATTCTCAGTGGTAACGCCTGCAACGCTGATATCACGTCGGTTTAACGTTGAGCCCGATGTTACGATACCTAGTGCTCTTAGTAGCTTTGATCTAAAAGAAACATTGCATTAAATATAAAGATAAAAGTGACATATTATTAGTTAAATCTTGGATTTGTTACACTTATCTTAAATCTCACTTTTTGTTGGTGGATACGGGATGTGGGACGACGAGAGTATTATATTGTGATGCGTGGCAATGGACAAACAAAAAGCATAATCATAAATTCAAACATTTGATGCTCAAAATATTTTTTCTCAACAAATAAAATAATTCTTATGTTGTTTCTTGCTTCTCTCACCAACAATCAAATAGAACCAAACACTATAAACACTCCCACTCTTTCATAATCGCATCATGTTGAATTATAAATCGGCTAAAAGATTCACACCAAATATCTTTTAGGGTGTTTCTGATATAATCATAGGAGGTACAATGATAATAAGTTTCTCAAAAGAACCAAGATTTGCATGCATATCGTATCAAGTGCATTCTAGACACCTAGCTACTAACGTTCTGAACATCATTTACTTAAAATTGAGACGATCTTGACTTTGTCCATGAATATTTTTCAGGTTTTTCTAAACCACTACTCTCCGTCGAAGAACTAAACTCCATAAGAAGCGGCATTTCAGGATTGGTACAACTACTACTCATGAAGAATGCAGGTTGTGATGGTAATGGAAGTGTGATAGACAAGCTATTAAGCATAAGTACAACTGAACCCATTGTTGGCCTATCAGTAACATTTTCTTGAATGCATAATAACCCAATGTGAATACTTCTAATGATGTCACGCACTGAACCTGATCCTGTCTTCAATATGGGATCTATCATATCTGACCATGTCCCATTTTCCCAGCTCTTCCAAGCCTAAATATATAACAACATAGTTCTTTATTCAGGATGTTTAAACTAGAAAGAAAACTAATTTTTCCAATGAAATTATACGTACAAAGCTAAGAAGATCTTCGATGCTTTCGCCATGGTGAAAGCATTGGCTCCCCTGACCTGCTATGATCTCGAGTACCAACACTCCAAAGCTAAAGACATCCGATTTTACAGAAAATTGGCCTTGCATGATGTATTCTGGTGCCATATAACCACTATAAAAAAAGGGTAGAGCGGGAAAATTAAAAAAGCTAGGCACAATAAATACCTTATCAATTACAAAAAAAAAGATGTGCATACTGAAAAGGCAACATGCAAATAACCTAACAGTATTCAAGATGTACATAAGGTGCCCCTGATTAGCCAAGTGCTTGAGGGTTTAAATCAATGTTGGGATAAAAAGGGGTGTGTTTGGGTTGTGTAGTGTGTGTGTGTGCGCGTGAGTATTCAGTTATTGAAAATAGGTATTTTAGATCATGATATGTAGGAACCAGATTAGCAACTAGTTGTCAAATATGAGTATTCCTTGTTATCATGTAGCAACCTAGACTCTGCAAGTTTACATAGGTCACATAATGTTCTAGAAATTGGTAGCAACCATATGTATGACTTAAGAAATTCTAGATAATTTGCGAAATGGAATTCATAGGGGGGCATGTATGTGTATAGGCACTTACTGGGTTCCAACAATTAGACTAGTGTTGGCTTGAGTTTCCTCTTGTTTAAACAACCTTGCCATGCCAAAATCTGCAATTTTTGCATTCATTTCTGCATCTAATAAAACATTACTAGCTTTCATATCACGATGAATTATTTTTAGGCGAGAATCTTCATGAAGGTATAAAAGTCCCTTGGCAACTCCTGTTATGATTTTGTAGCGTTTTTCCCAATCAAGAAGTGTGCGTTTCAATGGATCTACAAGCACCATCATGAATTGGTTAATTATACAATTGCTACTTAATTCATGTCACAATTACAAAGAAAGGTAACCGGCAAGCTAAAAGATAATGCAATTTCTCTCTTGCAAAAAACCGAAGAAAGACCTTCTCTTAAAGGACATAAAGCTTTAGTCTCATACTTGGATCTCCATTAGGCTTAGAAAAGTTACTTTCAGTTGGATTGAGTATTTTATTAATCCTTAACAATCTTTCCAGTCTCTTGTAAATTTTTCCTAGCTCCTTACTAGGTTCTCTATAATATAATTTGCCGTACGAAAAAAAAAGAATACCTTTTATATCTTATCAACAGCAGTAAAAGTTCAATCTTCAGTAATGTATATAAGGAAACTATGTCAAAATTGAACTACATTTGGTCCCTAAAATTTGTCATTAATTATATTTCATACTTATATTTGTGATATTTAACACTCGCTCGTAACATTGGAACAAACTTGTGTTTTTTCCATGAGAAAGAATAAACCCCATACTTAGCTTGACGCATTGTCAAATTGGGGATCTTTTATTACTTTGTGTTGGCAAACTTCTCTTAGTTTAAACAACAAAGAAGATATTCCTACAAAAGTCGCTAGGTGTTATTTTTTAAAGATGAAAAGGAGTTACCGCGTGTAAACTAGGCAAGCTAGGCTTTTATTTGGTATATACGGAGTCAGAATTCATTGCTAAAATGCATTATGAAACCCTCAAATGGTGTAATGACTACTAATGAGAACATACCAAATATGAATTGATCAAGACTAGCATTTGGCAAAAACTCGTATATGAGAACTCGCTCGCTTCCTTGTTTGCTAAAACCAAGCAACCTAACTAAATTGCGATGTTGAAGCTTCGCAAGTAGTAAAACCTCATTCTTGAATTCTACATCACCTTGTCCAGAATCCTTTGCTAACCTCTTTACTGCTACTTGGTGTCCATCTTCAAGCACCCCCTGTTTGTAAATAATGTGATGATATATATGAATGCTTATAAGTAAAATAACTTCTCATGCTGAGGCATAATAACTACTAGCAAGATTTGTCTGTCGTTAGATTATATATACCTTGTAAACTGCTCCGAAACCACCTCGTCCCAGCTTATTGTCTTCAGAAAAGTCATTTGTAGCAACTTGCACTGTACTAAAGTCGTATAGCAAAGATTCAGCGGTGCCGATATCCATAGTTTCGGCTAGTAGTGTGAAACAAAAAAAGTTGATCATTAGAATATTGTCTTGCAACTAATGAGTGTGTTTCTTCTTCTTTGTAGTTCTTTCACCCTAGTTCCTTTATAGGTGTTTATACAATTGCCGTCCAAAAAAATGCAGTGGTCATTTACACAATATCTATTTATCAAGTGTATAACCTATAGGAGTTGCTTCACAAGTTTTTTAAAGTACAAAGTTGTTATTTTAGAATCTGACAAACTTCATAAAAATAAAGTTCAAAGACGAACGTATATATATAAGTGGCACGAGCAGCCCCGGGCAACCCACCCTAAGTCGTGTCACGGTCGTTTTTTTATTTTGACATATGACATCCGTTGTATCAACCACTTATCTCAGTAACCTATTATTACTAGTCTATATGCCATTGCGAAAAGTCACGACCCAAAAAAACGGTTCTTTGACTTTGACTTTCAACGAACCATGTTGGTATACGGTTGACTGTGGGACCCACACTGTAGCGATGACATATGTCCTCACTAAAAGTATTTCCATTGATCCTTATGAATTATAATCCATTAAACCTTAAGTTTGTCATAACTATGAACATTAAGCTATATATGAACTTGAAACTTACTATTTGGGGGCGATGGGATTTGCCTCTTCTTCTTCAATCTCACAAAGATACAAAGTGAAGCAATTATTAAGACTACAATGAATGTCATAGTAACAGTTACTATTGTCACAGTTTGCATGGTCTTTTTCTTTCTTCCTGAGAAAATAACAAGTGTGGTGAAACAATGAACGACGTGAGTTGAAAATATATTACCATAAGTAATAAGTAATTAGAGTTTCCTTACATGCTATACATAATTAAATGGTTCATCTTTAAAGTTTTAATGGTAATATCAATAAACCCCTATTCTGAAATGTACTTTCGTCCTTAAACAGTTGTGAATGATTCCGAGTGTCAAAAAAATGATTTGGATCCTTCGAACTTGTTTAATTAGAATGGTACTCGCGCAAAGCAGCGGTTTCGAAAACATTAAAAATAAAAACTAAAAATTAATAAAAATATATTAAAATGGATGTTGAATTAAATAACACAAAATTTTAGAAAATATGGTGAAATTAAATAATAAAAAATATATTTTAATTTAAAAATAAAGGTGATTATTTAGTTAAAAAGTGACACATGTCACTTTAAGATGTGTTTCCTTATAATGAGATGGATAGTCAAGATTACACATAAAAAAATTGTTATAAAAGGTTGTTAGATGGATGTGTTTGTTGTTAAAAGGGATATATTTTTATAAATCCATAAAAAGAAAAGGAAAAGTATGAATTTTTAGACTTTTTAAATATGAAAAGTCTAAATTTTCAGACTTTCTAAATATGGAAAGTCTCAAATAATGTAGTATAGATATAGATATAGATATAGAAGTATATAGGATACTCTTGGCATGTGATGCATCAAAATGTAGAAGAAAAAAAAGGCATGCTGGTTAGAAAAAAATATATAATTTTCACATATTGTTTAATTAAAAAAAGGTATGTCTATTGTTGTAAATCATAAATGGGTCAATTTACACAGTGAACCTTGTTTATTGTAAGATAATATGATTAGTCATGTTAATTAACCTTCACTTGAAATAATCTTAGTTGACGAATAATGAACACGTCAAGCGTTCATAGCTATCAACTATGATGTTCATAGAAAAGATATACCATCCATATATACCTTGTTGTGATGATGGAGATGGTAGCGAAGATGATGGTGGGGGGATGACAAGAGCAATACTCTCGGTAAAAAACTTAGTTACGTCGTACCGAAAATTACACATAACTGCAACATATCTTGCTCCAACGTGCCCATTAAACCTTTTTGGTATTTCCATAAAAATAGTATCTAAGCAATTATTACACTCCTCTTTCGATAAATCTGGAGTGCACTGCAAAAGTGCATATATAGTTGTAAAATCAGGCCCCGTTGTGTTCCCACTGGCAAATTTCCTTAGCGGACCCCCTGCTGCCGCAACAGCTTTAAGTTTATTCATCAACAATCTCAGAGCATCGTTGAACCGAGCAGCATTAGTTGTATTTTGTGGATTAGTCCCCCAAGCAAAATCTCTAATTTTAGTATTTCCCAATAGAGTATCATTGGTGTATGCCAACAAACATGAGTCATAGAACAATACTACATATATGTTGTTGGGACATACTTTTCGCGCCTCAACCATGGAGTTATTTAGACAAATTTGACAGAGATGTGGATTAATGTCGCCTCGACATAGAGCGAGTGAGTTGACTCTATCATTGCCTTGGCCAGTTGAGAGATTGTAGAAACCAAATCCATTGTTGGTGGTGAGGAGATTGAAAAAAGTGTTGTCGAGATTTATTTTGAACGTACTGTTTTCTGTATAATTACTACGGTTATCTGGGTGACCACATAAATAGCGATAGAAATCAGGTTGAGCTAGAGTGGTGGTTGTTAAATTACTGAAAATGAAGGAGAACCATAAAAGGATCACATATTTTACTAGCATGAACATAATTTTGTGTTGTGGAACTGTTATTTAGACTGAGTTGAAGACATGTGTATGTATACTCTATAAGTCCGATTTTACCCTTGTTAATATTTAAAAGAGTGATTATATAATTGGATTAATGGTGTGATAGTTAATTAGAAAATCGTAGACATTTCATTTTTTAATATTATAAAAATAAAAAAAAACGGGTTGATTGAATTGATGTTAATTTGTAGGCATCGATTCAACTGTTCTACAACTTGGTTCAAACCTTGGCTCAACCATATGTGATAAAATATTAGCAATTAGCTCAATTCGAGTTTCGTCACCTATATAGTTTAATAATCACTAGGTTATGGCTACATTCAACCCGCGACATCCATTGGTTAATTTTCATTAGGAAATTAAGGTTTTTGGTTATTCAAATCATTTCTTTGAAACTGTCAACTTAGTTAGGAATTTATATTCCACACTTGCTAACTTCATTGCTGAGGCTACTTTTATCCATCGTGAGGATGGAGTCGTGAGGCTTCCGTGAGGGCTTCCTCACGCGTGAGCCCCGATAAATCACGCACACCTCACGCGTGAACAGTTACAAAAAAGGAGATATTAATTAAAAAAAAAACATTTTACCTTACAATTTTATTTACCTATAAATACCCACCAATTTTATCATTTTATACACAATTTTTATATACACTTTCATCAACTTTTTTAAATGGCTTGTTCGGTTTCACATACCAACGATGAAATCCAAGCTTTGGTTCAAAAAGTAATTAACGAAGATATGGTTCGTCAGAAAGCGATTCTGAATTTAGCCTTGCAATTTGAAAATGCATGCATAGCTAAAGACGATCTTAGAAAAACATGCGAGAAATGTAATGACATCCACAAGAGAGCCGTGCTTTGATTGACACTTTCATAAAAGAATGATCTGATAAAGATTACAAGCTGAATCTTTTTATGTATGAAAATGCGGGAAAAATAAAAAAAACAAATGAATGCTAAATTAGTTTGGCTACTAAAAAAATACAACTACCGCTCACACACTCATATAGGTGGTTCGTCATCACAGACCTATAAGATATGTGTTGTATATCTTACTGAGAAAGAGCTACATCAACTATATCTAGATGAAGAATCCTTAAGAGAAACATTGGAAGAAGAAGCAAGGGATGAAAAAGAACGGGAGAAAAAAATTAGGCAAAAACAAGCTGACGATGAGGAATTCATATTGGAATTTGGGGTGAAATATGATTCAGAATACGAGTCAGATTAATAATCTAGGACCTATTTTAATTTTATTGCTTTAAATGTAATGTTTTAAATTTCAACGGCTACTTTTAAATGTAATATTTTAATTAAGTATTGTCATTTTAAATTCAGTATTTATATTTGCATATTTTAATTAAGTATTGTTATTTTATATTTGCAGATTATTTCCCGTATCGGATGTTGTTTTTTATATTCTGTATGTTGTATTTTTAATTATGTGTGTCGTATTTTATTTTATGTTTGTCGTATTTTATTTTATTTAATTTTTATTTTTATTTTGAATAAAAGTTTTAGTTTTTTAATAAAAAATGGGTTTTCCGTTGAGAGGTATTGTGATTGATAATCCATCCGTCTTAAAATTATAGTCCACATTTCTTTTCTTTTTTTGTCCCAAATTAATTGTCCACTTTCAAAAATAGATAGAAAATTTTGTTTAAGTTTACCATATCATCCTCATTTGATGTAATAATTACAAACTTCGAAAAATATATATAAATTAATTGGTTAAGGTAAAACTGTTATTGTGCAAAAAGTAAGAGAGAGAAAGCCGTAAAGATGATGTTTTTCTTAAACTGCGTATTTTTTGTCGGTGAACTATAATTTTGAGACGAGGGAGTAATAGTAAAGTGTGAGGGATAGTGAAGGTAAAAAGCAGGAGAGAGAAAACTGATGTGGCGCTGATGTGTCCGATGAGGAGAGATTTTTTGCGGTGACTGATAAAATTAGTCTAATACTAAGTGCATAATTTTATATCCCTTGCTAGTTACAAGTAGAGGCATATAAAAAAGAATGCAAGATTTTAACTTTTTGTTTTATATTAGTTATAATACTAGCTTTTTTTTTAACAGCAGATTGTATAAAATAGCCAAGCAAGAAACTTGGCGAAAGAAACCAATTACAATATTATTGGAAGAGCGTTACAAGGGCTTGCGAACCATTAAATCCAATTAATGGAAATATTCTTATGCCTACTCGTAATCCAGTTGAAAGAAAAAGTCTTTACATCATTTAAAAGGAGTTCAATCTTGGGTCTCTTAGCTGAGAAAACAAATTCATTCCGATACCTCCAAAGGAGCCACAAGGTAGATTGGACCACCGCGTCGAAAAACTTGATGTGAGAAGCTTTAATGGTCACTTTTCCAGCAAGATTGATTGCATCGACAAGGGTAGAGACAACAATGTTTTTAATATTCCACCAATTAAGAATATCCTTCCAAATCTTAACAGCAAGATTGCATGAAACAAAGACGTGATGTTCCGTTTCTAAAGCATCATCACAAATAGGGCATCTTACTGAATCCAAGTCCACGTTTCTTTTATCCAAATTGATGCGAGTTGGCAATCTTTGAATTGAAATTCTCCATGTGGTGATGTTTACCTTTGATGGTAGAAGATTATTCCATTTTCAGTTGGATGAAGGCAAACTGTGGGACTGTTTATAGATGTGTTTCCGTAATGACGTGACTGAAAATTCATTAGTTTCATTTAAGCAACATTTCCAAGTATCTTGGGAACTCGAAAGATGAAGAGTGGACAACAGGTTAGATAACTCAATGAGGTTAATGGTATTAGTTACAGTGAAAAAGGATCAGAGTAGTGCGGAACAGAAGCAACAGGGGATCGGTCACTTACAAGGCAATTTTGGTTGCTTTCGAGCCAAAAGAGACGAGGAAAAGTAACATGAGGAAAGAAGCATGCAAACAGGGGAATCGAGTCTTACAAGGCATTTTGTGTTGCGCTTTCGAGCCAAAAGAGACGAGGAAAAGTAACACTTAAAGGGCCACCACCCAACCAAGTATCGGTCCAAAAACGAGTTGTTTCTCCGTTGCCAATCTTTTTCATGAATAAAGAGTGAAGATAGATATCATATCTTATGAACTCATCATTTAGTCTAGCAATTTGATACTAGGGATCAGATTTGCACTTGATGGAGAGAGGATCCGCTAGCCCACCATGAATACCGTGGATAGAACGAATAATTTTCACCCAAAGGGCACTTTCCTCGACGTGGAATCTCCACCACCATTTAGCCAATAGAGAATGATTGCTCACCTTTAGACTACCAATGCTAATCCCACATTGGTTGAGAGGCGAGATGACCTTTTCCCATGAGACCCAAGCAATTTTCTTTTCATCACGTGAACCTCCCCAAAAAAAGATTCTCCTAATACTTTCCAGCTTTTGAATGATCGTTTTTGGTGCTTTGAATGTAGAGAAATAGTAAACACCAAGGCTACCAAGAATGGATTTGGTAAGGGTTGTAAGAAAGGGTTTAGAGATATAATTTGTGTCTTGTATTCCTCAAAACAATTGATACAATATATAGGAGTGTACGGACTATTCTAGAAACCGGGCTTGAGCCCAATACATAATGACCATTAATTTGACTGACATAAATAACTTTGAATGACTTTGACTAATCATACATATTTATGTCAGTCAAATAACTTTGACTAATCATACATAAATGACTTTGACTAATCATGGACTAACACTCCCCCACAGTTGGAGCGGGAGGTGAACGAACGCTCAAACTGGTACGAAACTCATCAAATAAACTAGTAGGTAAACCTTTGGTGAAGATATCCGCATACTGATAACGTGACGGGACGTGTAGAACCCGTATAGCACCGGTAGCAACAAGATCCCGAACAAAGTGAATGTCAATCTCGATATGCTTCGTGCGTTGATGTTGCACGGGATTAGAAGAGAGATAGACGGCACTCACATTGTCACAATAGACAAGTGTAGCAGTGGCTAGAGGTGTATGAAGTTCACGTAATAGATTACGTAACCAGCAAGTTTCAGCAACCGCATTGGCAACACCCCGATACTCAGCCTCAGCACTAGATCGAGAGAGAGTAAATTGGCGCTTCGATGACCAGGAGAGAAGATTGTTGCCAAGAAAAACACAATAACCAGAGGTTGATCGACGAGTAGTGGGACAACCCGCCCAATCCGCATCTGAGTAAGCCACTAAAGATGACGTCGTAGAGGAATAAAGCTGTAATCCATAGGACAAGGTGCCACGCACATACCGTAAGATCCTCTTGAGAGCAGAGAGATGAGGCTCTCGGGGGTCATGCATAAAGAGACAGACCTGCTGAACAGCATATGAAATGTCAGGCCGGGTAAAGGTGAGATACTGTAAGGCCCCGACAATGACGACCCTATTATGACATGCATAAAAAAATTTTTTGGAGCTAACAAACTGCTGTTTTTCTAGCATTTTTCCGGGAAAAAAAATCTACGTTTCTTCAAATCCAGAATTCGCAATCCACCGTACTGATACAATAACAAATCATTACAACGCTTACAAACACTAAATCCACGATACGATAAATTACTATTCAAGAAATCCACGATACGATAACATGTCTAAAAGTTTCATCAGTGTTACAATTCAACGATACAAACATAACAGTCCTAAAATGTAATTAGTGTAACAAATCCATGATACAAACATGACAAAACCACAAAAATTGCCTAATCCGACTCCTCCGACTCATCCTGCACCTCCTCATTATCCCCCTCCTCGTCCTCCGAATAGTCACCCCCCGATTGTTGCTCGTCACCACCTGTTTGTTGCTCGTCCTCCTCACGTAATTGTTTCCACTCCACCTTATCATCGGAAAAAGGGGGGGGCCAATTCGTCAACGCTCACGAGTATCGTTATTATGGTTATTGGTTATGAAGGGGGTAGTTCGGGTTGACTGTTAGATAGTAGTAGATGGCAGGTTAGTGTTCATAATGGGACGATAACAATTGTTAAAGTTATTATTGGTGACGGGACTGAAAGGAAATTGGCCGACATAGGGAGGTTGGAGTGGTTGGAGTGGGGCGGTATATCTAGGTGGGCCGGTATATCCAGGTGGGCCGGTATATTGAGACGGGCCGGCCGGCATAGGAAGGTTGGATTTTATTATCATACAGTGGTTGATTATATGGGAGGGAGGGTTGAGTAAGTGAGGCCCATTCAGGGTCTGAGTTGGGGCATAGTTGGGCGTGCAAAAGCAAGGGAGGACATAATATGGTCCGAGTAGGGTTTGGTGCATAGTTAGAAAAATAATCACCTATGCGCTCCAATAAATCGTCTTCACTATTTTGGTTACGCCGGTTCGTCAGCCTTCAATGAGCCAAATAGCCGTTGCTGCGCCTGCGGTTTGTTCCTTAACAACTCGGCCTCTTGATCTTTTTGCACTCAATATCCGATCGAGGCTACTCCCGACTCTATAACATTGGAAAATGCCTGAGGACCCACGCTATGCGGGAAAGTTTGGGCCCACCACCCGGTAACTTCCTGCCCTTTCCCGAGATTGTGTTTTAGTTTTAGAAAGGGCCAATACTCAAGATCCCAAAAGATAGAACGCTTACTCCAATTCAATTCAATTTCTCGATTAGGTTTAGGGTTCTTTTTAGCAATATCTGGATGTTTCCCCGGGCGACGTTTTAAGACTTTACTAATTTGTAACTGGATCTCCAATTCGGAAAACTTTCTAGGTTTAGGTGTCGGTTCTTTTGAACCATAGTATTCCTTAAATTTATTCCTTTGTGGATGTTGTGTCCTTAAAAATCTTCTATGACCAACATAAGCGATTTTGTTCTTGACAGCCATCGATGGAGTGTCCACGTTACAAGTGGGGCATGCGTAGTAGCCTTGCCCACTCCACCCAGACAAACTACTTCGAGCTGGGAAATCATTGATGGTCCATAAGAGCGCCGCTTTCATTTGGAAATGAGTACCCGTAGCAGCGTCTTTCGTCCAAACTCCTTTCCATAATTCTTGGAGTTCTTTAATCAAAGGCTGCAAGTAAACATCAATGTCCTTTGCAGGTGATTTAGGGCCGGGAATTAACATCGTCAACATTAAGGAAGTTTCTTTCATACACATCCACGGTGGTGTGTTGTATGTTGTCAATATGACCGGCCACATGCTGTAAGTTTGACTCATCATGCCAAAAGGATTAAAACCATCAGCAGCCAACCCTAATCGAACGTTTCTAGCGTCACCAGAGAACTCAGGTTTCATCATGTCAAAATATTTCCATGCTCTACCGTCACACGGGTGATTCATCTTACCTTTTTCCTTAGACTGTCCAGTAGCATGCCAAGTCATCCACTTTGCTATGTGTTTTGTGTTGAACATACGTTGTAGTCTAGGTGTTAACGGAAAGTAACGCACGATCTTTTTTGCAACTAACTTCCCGGCCTTTGTCTTCTTTTTGTATCTACTCTCTTTGCAGACTGGACAATTAGGCATCTTTAGGTTTTCCTCTGATCCCCAAAATAAAAAACAATCATTTATACAAGCATGGATCGATTCGTATCCCAACCCGATCTTTTTGTATGTCTTCTTGATTTCATAGTACGACGATGGGAAATTGTATCCTTTGCTAGGGGGACATGCCTTTTGGAGAAGAGCTAGAATCTTGTTAAACCCGGCATCAGTTATTTTATGTAAAGCCTTGATGTGCGAAATCTCTGTTGTAAATTCCAATGTACTCATATCACAACCCGGGTACAACTTTTGGGTGGACCTAGAAAGTAACTCTTCAAACTCGTTATTAGGACCCGTTGTTTGGGATGGTTGAGGACCAGTTGTTTGAGTTGGTGGAGTTGGGACATTATTTGCAGAAATATCTTCGAAAAACGTATCCATGTCAACGTGTTCAGGTGAATGCGGTACTGGTGGAGGTAGCGGAAGAATCGGTTCACCGTGATATTTCCAAGTGGTATAATGTTGGTCAAACCCGTAACGAGATATGTGTACCTCAAGAATTTCGAGGGTAACACGATTATCATCACGGTTACAACATCGACTACATGGGCAATGGATCTTTTGTGTGATGGGGTGCAACAATGGCTTACAATGCTTGATGAATGCAAAAAGACCATCTAAAAATTCTTCGGAATTACGATTGGATATAGTGGTCCAACTCTTATCAATTGTCATAACTGCGTTGCAAATAAACATATTCAAATAAATGATTTTTATTTTTTTATACCAAAAGGTCATTAACAAATATGAACTGTTCTGTTTACCTAAGTGCAACTATGGAAGGCAATCCTAACCCACTCTTTGAATGTTTCGTCTCATATATGAATGCGTATAACCGATTTACTATTTGAGAAAATTTCGGCAGCATTTCCCCTCAACTCCCCAAATATGTGTTTAAAGACATATTCGTAGGAGTAAAGGAGAAACACTGTCGAAATCATCTCAAATAGTAAACCAATTATACGCATTCATATCCTAAATGAGACAAAACATTCAAAAAGCAGTCCCAAACAGGGACTTTCCGAAATTAATTTCTAATAAATTAATTTCGGACGGGTTTTCTATAGGTTGATTAACTTCGGACGGGGATTTTCCGAAATTAATCACTAAAATCCTAAAAAATTCCTAAACACATATCAATCACTTTTCAACATATAATCATATAAGGGGGTGTTTGTTTCGGCTTATACGTGGGCTTATGAGCTTATATGATTTCGGATTATATATCATAAGCACCAATTTTCCGAAATCAAAAAAGCCAGAAAATTGGGGCTTATGAAAATATAAGCCGAAATCAAATATGATCATAAGCTCACATTTAAGCCGAAACAAACACCCCTTAAGTATATAAGCCGAAACAAACATCATATTTAAGCCGAAACAACACCGGTTCGTTCACATTTAAGCCGAAACAAACATCATATAAGCCGAAACAAACAACCCGCATTTAAGCCGAAACAAACCTGGGGTTGACTTTAGTTGCTGCTGCCGCCGGTCGTTGCTGCTGCCGCCGGTGGTGGTGGTGGCTCTAACATATACATTATCAAATAATCGCGGTGGTATGCTGCTGCCGCCGGTGTTGTGCTGCCGTGGTGGTTTGCCTGTTGCCGCCTGGGTGGTGGTGGTGGCCTCTAACATACACATCTATCAAATAATTAAACATATTAACCTACTAATAATCAAAAAATAAAGTCAATATAAAACCAAAATAAAACAAAAACAACCTCTATATCAATTAAGGGTTTTAAAACCAACCAAACAAGGGGTTTAAGAATAATTAATTAGAGGATTTAATAGTAAAAAGAATTAAACTATGAAGAGGAGGAGTGGTGGGGGACTTTGCGGTACGTGTGGTACCGTGTGCTCGTTATGCGAGTGGTGGGGTGGCGGTCGTGGGTGGTCTGTGGGGTGGCTGTGGTGGTGGATGTGGTGGCGGGGGTGGTGGATTTGGTGGCTGTGGTGGCTGTGTTGGTGGAGGATGAGGAAGAAATAATAAGTTTTTTTTTTCTAACTATTTTTGGTGGCTTGAATTGGTAAGAAGTATAGATGAGTCTTAGGGTCGACATTTTGGGTCGACAATGTCGACCCTAAGTCATTATGTGTTTAGGGTCGACTATTTTTAGTTTCGGTCGACAATGTCGACCTAAGTGTTTTTTATTTCTAAGGCGGGGTGTATGTTTGACTTTGGTGAAAATTTTGGAGGCAAAGTTTGGGTCGACATTTGTGTTATGTTTAGGGTCGACAATGTCGACCCTAAACCTCTTAATAAAGTGAAACCTCATCTATTAAAAATAATCAATACTTTAATATTAAAATAATTAAAAACTTTGCAAATATTTCATTAAAAATAAATAATACAATAAATTAGAAATCATTTGAAAATATTCTTTTATTTTTTTATCTATTATAATTACATTAATATTAAAAAGAATAATAATATTAAACTCATTCAAAATAGATCGGTGAAAATAAAATGTTAATGAAAACTACGGTGACGGCGTGTGTAGCGGTTGTGATGATTGAAAATATTAATGAAAAAGTATAATGTGTTTTTATTTATTAAATATTGGTTATGTGTGTTGCAGTAATATTTTGCTTCTTTTTGTTTTTATTTGCTGTGGATTGCATCAGCATCATCAGTGCTTACTGGCGGCCTAGTTTATCTAGGTTACATCCTTTTTCAACAGTAATCGATAGTAGTGTATGGTTAGCATTTGTATATCTATAGTCTTTTAAGAATGGTTTAATGATAGTATAAGGTTCATTTATTGTTGGTAAATCAACAGGTCGTTGAGCTTTTATAATGTGTACGTTATTTGAGGAAACACAATCCTATGTTTGCTTGGTAGGTTTCATATTAGAGGTTCATGTTATGAGTGTAGGGTATTTATCAGAGTTCATGTATGTGTTAGGGTTTTATTAGAAGGTTAATACTTTGCGAGTGGGTTCTATATTTAGAGTTCAAATGTATGAGTTAGGGTTTCATGTTAGAGGTTCAATGTATGAGTTAGGGTTCTATATTAGAGGTTCAATGTATGAGTTAGGGTTTCATGTTAGAGGTTCAATGTATGAGTTAGGGTTCTATATTAGAGGTTCAATGTATGAGTTAGGGTTTCATGTTAGAGGTTCAATGTATGAGTTAGGGTTCTATATTAGAGGTTCAATGTATGAGTTTAGGTTTCATATTAGTGGTCAATGTTGAGTTAGGGTTCTATATTAGAGGTTCTATTGTATGAGTAGGGTTTCATTGGGTAGAGTGTTCACAATGATGAGTTAGGTGTTCTTTTATTAGAGGGTTTTTTTTTCCTCCAAAATGGTTAATGAGTTAGGTTTCATTATTAGGAGGTTCTAATGTATGAGTTAGGGTTATATATTAGAGGTTCAATGTATGAGTTAGGGTTTCATTTTAGAGGTTCAATGTATGAGTTAGGGTTCTATATTAGAGGTTCAATGTATGAGTTAGGGTTCTATATTAGAGGTTCAATGTATGAGTTAGGGTTCTATGTTAGAGGTTCAATGTATGAGGTAGGGCTTCCTATATTAGAGGTTCAATGTATGAGTTCGGGTTCTATATTAGAGTTCAATGTTTGAGGTTAAGGAGTTCATGTTAGAGGTTCAATGTATGAGTTTGGGTTTCATGCTTGTTAGAGGTTCAATTGTTATGAGTTGGGTTCATCGTTAGAGGTTCAATGTTATAAAGTTATGGTTTTTATACAATTAGAGGGTTCAATGTTGGTTAGGGTTTCATGTTAGAGGTTCAATGTATGAGTTAGGGTTCTATATAGAGGTTCTTTGTATGAGTTAGGTTCTATATTAGAGGGTTCGCAATGTGATGAGTAGGGTTCATATTAGAGTTCAATGTATGAGTTAGGGTTCTATATTAGAAGGTGAGAGGTTCAATGTATGAGTTAGGGTTCATGTTAGAGGTTCAATGTTATGAGTTTAGGGTTCTTTATTTAGAGGTTCAATGTATGAGTTAGGGTTTCATGTTACGAGGGTTAAATGTATGAGTTAGGGTTCATATATTATAGTTTCAAATGTTATGGAGTTAGTGGTTCTATATTAGAGGTTCAATGTAGATGATAGTTAGGGTTTCATAGTTGAGAGGTTCAAATGATGAGTTAGGGTTTCAATATTTAGAGGTTCAATGTATGAGTTTAGGGTTTCATGTTAGAGGTTCAATGTATGTGTTAGGGTTCTATATTAGAGCTCAATGTATGTTAGGTTTCTATTTAGAGGTTGTCAATGTATGAGTTAGGGGTTTATTTTAGAGGTTCAATGTAGAAGTGTAGGGTTTCATGTTAGGGGTTCTGTGGATGAGTTAGGGTTCTATATTAGAGGTTCAATGTATGAAGTTAGGGGTTTCTATAGTAGAGGTTCAGTGTATGGAGTTAGGGTTTCATGTTGGAGGTTCAATGTGATGAGTTAGGGTTCTATATTAGAGGTATCAATGTATGAGTAAGGGTTCTATATTAGAGTTCAATGTATGAGTTCGGGTATTCATAGTTAGAGGTTTAATGTATGAGTTAGGGTTTCATGTTAGAGGTTCAATGTATGACGTTAGGGTTCTGTTAGAGGTTCAATGTAAGGAGTTAGTGTTCTATATTTAGAGGTTCAATGTATGCGTTTAGGGTTTCGGTTAGAGGTTCAATGTATGAGTTAGGTTCTATATTTGAGTTCAATGTATGAGTTAGGGTTCTTATATTAGAGGTTCAATGTATGAGTTAGGGTTTCGTATTAGAGGATCAATATATGGAGTTAGGGTTTTATATTAGATGGTTACAATGTATGAGGTAGGGTTCATGTTAGAGGTTCAATGTGATGAGTTAGGGTTCATATATTAGAGGTTCCAATGTATGTGTTAGGGTTTCATATTAGAGGTTCAAAGTATGAGTTAGGGTTATTATTAGAGGTTCTACGTATGAGTTAGGGTTCTAATATTAGAGGTTCAATGTAGAGATAGGTTCAAGTAATCAACCCCGCAAAAACTCCGCAAAAAATTCCCGCCAAAATTCCGCAAAAATGCCCGCAAAAACTCCCTCCAATACTCCGCCAAGCATTCTTCTTTACCCATAAAACGATAGTATTTATTCCTCCAAGCACACACACACTTTATCCTTACAACCACCACCACTTTCACCACACCTCGATCAACTATCACCAGATGGAGCTGATCTATCAAATTGTTTGTGCAAGTGTAAAACGAACAATTGGTTTTTCTATGTTGAGAACATCATGCAGAGATCACAGCAATGGTCAACGGTACTCACGCATGTCCTAATTTAAAGGTACAACTATCAAAGGCATAACTATTTATGTAATATAAAATTGTTAGCTTGTCAAAATGGACTTTTCATTATGCTTTCCTTATCTACGTAACAGCAGGATATCTACAGAGAGAGGATGTGGCTACTTTAGTGGTATGATTCTTTCTACTAGGACCGTCAACACCTCAAAGAGTCTTCTCAGAACTTCTTCTCGCACGTCCAAGTCATCTACCGCAGAGAACTTCCTTCACGGACCAAGTCATTCTCCGCGATCTGCACAGAATCTCGGAAATGGCAGAGTGCTCAATTGTAAGTTCTTGGCGAAAGGATAAAGACACTAGAGGCAAGGATAAAGTGTACTAGAGGGCAATAGGAATGGAAAGGCAATCCCTGAGAACCACATACGTGATGTCAGCTCTTGGGAATACTTCACGAGATTACTAGGATGAGGAAACTTAACTATGGAGATAGTTTTTCATTAAGATAAATCATTTTAAGCATTTGAATGTAGAAAATTAATATGCTTTAATGTTTGAGATGGGAACTTAGTTATGCCTTTAATGTTTGAGAGTTTATCGATTTCTAATGTTAATTTGATATTATAATAATAATACGTTAATCGATTAGGAAGTCGCATTTCAGTGTATTTTGATAATTTATTATGGTTAAAATACATTTAGTTCAGTTAATTTGAAGTAAATTTATCATTAGCAAATAATAAATGATAATTTTTTAATCGATTAGGAATCATGCCGTAGTTTGTATTTTAATTATATATAATTTTTAAATGCATTTTTATATCTGTTCAAAAGAATTGTTTTATATATTTATATATAATTTTTAATTAATTGAATATTTATATATAAGTTTTTAAATGCATTTTCTATATGTTTAAACATTGTTTTAAACATTTTTATTTTTTGGGTCGACTATTGTCGACCCAACACTTGTTTTATTTTAATATTTTCTTTTTTTGACTATGCGGGGGATCATGAAAAAATTTTTGGCGCAAATTTAAGTGTGACAATATCTTAGGTTTTGGGTCGACATTGTCGACCCTAAAACTTTTAATAAGAGTTACTTGATATTAAAATTCATTTTACTATTAATTATAAATTTCATTTTATATAATTTTATAATTCTTTTTTATATTAGAAAAGGGATATTAAAGTAATTTTTTAAACTTCAGGGTCGACATTATCGCCCTAAATGTCGGGACCCCAGTAAACTAATTAATCGTTAGGAATTCAATTTTTTTTTTTTTTTTTTTTTTTTTTTTCCCGGGGTTTTTGTATTTTTTTTGGATTTATTGTATGGTGGTTAAACTACATTTAGTTCAGTTAATTTTGAAGTAAATTTATCAAATTAGCAAACTAATAAATGATAAAAAATTTAATCGATTAGGAATCATTCCGTGTATTTTAATTATATATAATTTTAAATGCATTTTATATCATGTACAAAAATGTGTTTTTATATTATTTTGTTATATTATCTATTTTCTTTAATTGTTTTAATTATTTTATATACTATAATTTTTAAATTCATTTTATATATGTTTAAACATAGTTTTTAAAGCCATTTTTATATTTTGGTCGACAATTGTCGACCAAACTTGTTTCTATTTATATATTTTCTTTTTTCAGATTATGGGGGATCATGAAAAATTTTGGTGCAAATTTAGGGTCGACATATCTTAAGGTTCTTGGGTCGAATTGTCGACCTAAACTTAATAAAGTTACTGTTATTAAAATTATTTTTAATATATAATTTTAATTCATTTATCTTATTTTAAATTATTTTTTATATTAGACAGGAGATAAAGTAATTTTTAAAACTTAGGGTCAACATTATCGACCCTAAATGTCGACCCAAAACTAATTTGTTGAATAGCCACATTTGGTTGAAAAAAGTGGGTCCCCTGCCAATATTAGGGTCGACATTGTCGACCCTAATTTTTGGCCGACCCCAAACCCACATTTTATTGTAGTGCCATTTGTTGTGCATTTTGTAAGTTTCAAACATATGTATCGACTTTTATGCGGCTTGAAAAGGCGTTGCACAAAATTGATGAAGAAAATAAATAAGTTCAACTTAGATCTTAGACTAAATTGGCCGATGCAAACACTTTAGTCGCCGGAATTGGGGATAAAGCTAGAGAGGTGGAAGAAAACATGCTTCAAGCTGATGCAAAGCTCGCCGAGGCGAACATAAAAAGTCTGGAACTAGAAAGGAAAATGCAGGCGTTGGAGTCAATGAGGGGCTTGCAGTTGTGAACTGCCGATCCTTTTTTTCGTGGTTACAGTTTGTTCAATATAGATATATGGAATAAAATTTATTTAGAGATTATCTCGAAAGTTTTGATAAAACCGAGTTTCCTCTCTGATGTTCTAAATTATCTGCTATTAACAGTTATGTTTAAGGTTGGACAAAAGAATACAACAAATAATATGAAATAATTATTGATATGTTTTGTTTAAAGTATTTTAATGTTTTTGTAAAAGGTTACTAAAGTATATAAATTATGCATGACAGTACACGCCTACCAACTAGCATTGTAACTTGGTATTTTGTTCGAAAACACCATTACTATTTACTCATTCGTTTTTGTAAAGGTTTAACTCCATCAGAAAAAGAGGTTTAGCTAGTCAAGTTCCACTTTATTTTAATGTTAGAAAATTTGTAAATACACTATCAGGTAACCAGTCTCACAATACATGAACAAAACTGAAAAAAACTGCTAAGAAATATTTAGCTTGAGTGATTGAACTTAGAAGAATGATTAAGTTTGAGTTACGCAATGTTGTAAGCTACATACTCGAGACTTATGTTAATCCCCGCCGCAGCAGCGCGGGCAATAACCCAACTATGTTGTATGATCTTAAGAGGAAATTGGATCAATACTGAATTTTTATGAAGTTTCATTTACTATAATGTTATTTGTTCTATCCCTTTTCAACTTGATGGAAATGTGAAAGGCACGTGGTATCATGGATGTGTTTGCAGAAAAGCTTACTACAGTAGATTGAAAATTTAAGAGGTAAAATTATTGGGTGAAAAATATGTATACATTCATTAACTTACAGAAAAAAATTAGCTCTTAGATATAAAACGTTGTATGCGAATTGTAAACTATATATGAATTGTTTGTTATTATCCCTTGATTATTTTTCTAGAATAATTAAGCAAGCTTTCAAAGTGACTAGCTCACACATTATTTGGACATCTAAACGAGGGGTTTAAGAATGAAGTTGTTGTTTACTTGATTGAACACAGTTACCAAGTTTTTTTGGGCGTTTCTTTCTTAGCACACATATAGTTTCTTTCTTAGCACACATATAGTTTCTTCTTATTTTGCATTGATTTAGCAGAGCACTAAGGAAAAGCTACAAATCACAAAATAAATTGATCCACATGGCGATTTCAAAAAAATCTCTTCATCTGATCGATCTTCTTTAGCCTATTTGATTATCATTCATTAAATAACGCTCGATTTAAGTGATCTAATCTTGATTAATGCTCTCTTAATTCATAGATCAGATTCGACGTATTTTTTAGGGTTAGGGTTTCGGATTTTTTGATCCTCTAATTCTGATTGAATATCATTCATTTGATTTTTAAGTTTTTAGGGTTGGTTCTTCTTGATCGGGTCTTTAATTGTTCTCTATTTGATTCGACATAATTTAGGTTCTAAGTCGTATCAATTTTTATGGTTTTTTGGGTGTTCGATTACTGTTCCATTGGTTTCAAGATAATTTCCCTTTTTCTTATGGTGGCAAGGGCTCGCAGTAACGTTCGGACACCACGGTTGAGCTCCAAATCTATTTTTGTTACGATATTTTCTCGGACAAACACTACATTAAAGATTATGGGAGGTGTGGTAAAGGTTATGGGACTATTGTTGATGTTTTCATTCATGATATGAAATGAAAGAGGGGAAAAGTTTTGCGTTTGTTCGATTTATTGAGGTTGTTAATGTTGAATCGACTTGTGGGTACTGTTGCACTTTATGGATGGCCGCATGCAATTTACCGCAAATGTTGCGCGGTGTTGATCGTCCTCCAATCCACTCATCTCGGTCCAAATAATTTCAACTTAGAACTGTGTTAAATGGGGCTTCTTCATTTGCTTCGGTTTTGCAAAGGCAACCCTAATACTTTTAATATATAGCCTCGTCTCCTTGCCATGGTCTTGGACGTGAATCGTGTGGTGGAACGTTGACCTTGATAAATTTTTGTTATGGGGGAAGTCAAGGATTTTTCTTCAATTAATAACTTAGCGTTCTTTTATCGAAATGAGGGTTTCCTAGCATGTATGGATTGCCTGTATTTTTTTTTAGGGTACGCCAATGGGATATGAATTGAGCTGACATCGATCCAGACCAAAATGAGATTTATAAAACCTGTTGGTGTTGCGTCTTGGTTTAGCCAATTATGTAAGGCCCAGCCGGATTTTGTATATAGGGAGCGGATTGTTTGGATTGATATAGAGGGAGTTCCTCTACACGCCTGGTCGCGACCTACTTTCTCTAAGATTGGGTTCTCGTTGGTGAGGTGATAGAACTTGAGATAAACACAGGCAGGGGGGGATTTGTTTTGCTCGTAAACGTATCTGTATTAAGATGAAACTTAAGGACAATATTCTTGAGAAATTCAAGATTATTATTCGAGGCAAAATTTTTGTTATAAGAGCTAAGGAGTTATTCATCTGGTCTTTGACGTTTAATGATAATAAGGAAGTTGATGACTATTCTGAGGACGATTCCGGGTTAACGGTGCTTGAATTAGAATAAAATTGTGACATAGTAAGCAGATGAACATTGGACGACGAAAGTAGATATTGCAGGTGTGTTGATATAGTTTTTGATGATATAGACTGTATTCTGGGGGCACTATTAATATGAATCCTACTCAGAATCCATCGTACCTAACGAGAAGGAGAATTCTTGCGTTCCCATTTGAACTTTGACAGTCTTCTTAATAAAGTTGACAAAGGCCGAAGGCAAATTCTGGTTGTGGACTCAATTCTCAAGTTCTTCCCACCTAGGTATCTTACACCTGATGAGAGAATTTCTAACTATGTTGATGCACAGGGGTTCAGAAGGTATGGAATATTCTTTGGCTAAACGATTCGCTCGGAACGGTCTCAGTTCTCGCGTTTTGGAGGATGACAACCCTTAATGACCTTGTTTCTCCCGTATCGATTCTAAAAAAAAAGAAGGTGGCTGATATTGGAGGTTATAGACGATATGAATTAAAGTTGGCCCACAATCAATGGGGGTTCACTAGGAAAGGATGTATGGATGACATGGACGAAAATTATTAGATCACAAAGAGCTCTGGTGATTTCCTATGAATTGTTTATCTTTAACCTCAGTTCCAAGGCCTAGGATCTAAGGTTAAGAAATATTAGATAAGGAGTTAAACAATAAACACAAGGTGAATTTTCTTTTGTTCAGAAGAAACTATGTCTAGATTGTATTTCTGATAGATATGGATGTTAAAGTGTTATGGGGTAACTATAAGTTCGAGTATACTATTAGCGAAGCAATTGGGAATTCTGGTGGTATTTTATGTGTATGGGATCCAAGTGTTTTCCGTAAAGAGCATCATGTTGTCTCGGACAATTTTGTTGCTTTATATGGGTTATGGGTTTCTAATCAAGCAAAGTTACTTGTGTTGTCTATATATGCCCCTCAGTCTATCACTAGCAAGCGTTCGCTATGGAGCTACATTTCGTCCCTTATCAGCCGTTGGGATGGTCATTGTATGGTTATGAGCGATTTTAATGAAGTTAGATGCATGAAGGATCGTTTGGGTTCAGTGTACAATGCGTAAGGTGCTAATAAATTTAATAGTTTTATATCAAACTCGGGGCTCGTTGAAATCCAATTGGAAGGGTACTCTTTTACTTGGTCTCTTCAGTCGGCTACGAAAATGAGTAAATTAGATCATTTTTTTTGTTTCGGATGATTTACTCTCTTTATTCCCTCATCTCTCCGGTATTTGTCTTGATAGGCACCTC